>CM062819.1:1116845179-1116975046 GCA_031772625.1 Pinus tabuliformis
AAAATGTGCCAGGGTACCACTAGATAGGGTACGGGAGAGAAGACTATAATGGTGAGATGATGAATTCCTATTAGAATATGGAGAGGTGGAGGATGTGGATAGCGAGTGTAAAGATGGTGCAGTGGTGGCAATGGAAGGAGGTGTAGCCATAGAACAGTGTGCCATAGAAGTGATAATGGAAGATGGAACAAAAGATGTGCATAATGCAATTGAAGGAGATAGAGAGGTCAGAGGAATACTTGATTCTTTTGCGGCTTCAGCTGCGACCCGAGCTCTGGTAAGTGGGGGCGATGGCAATTTGTGAACTTCATCCACCATCTTCAAGGGGACGTTGCTAGCTGGAGGGATAGGGCCCGGAATAGGTGAGCGATGCAAAGCCGACGAGTCAATCCTTGTAGATACAGGAGATGCCTTCAGAGGATCCTCTGATTTCTTGATGAGTGGGCAGTCTTTAAAAATGTGTCCAACCCTGTGACATCTTCGACAGCGGAAGGGAACTCCTTCATAGTCTAGGATTTGAACCTTGGTGTATTTCCCCCATTGAAGTGTGATTTTCTCTTCCAAACCCTCACGTGTATCCAAATGAACCAAGATGCGAGCTAGGGTTTTGTTCTTTGACTGCACAAAAGTTTGATCATGGTCCAGGTAGGTGCCTAGGGCATTTCCAATTCTGATGAAAACCTCCTCGCACCAGTACTATAATGGAAGCCCTAGCAAGCATATCCAGAGTGGCCTTTCCCCTATTTGCTCCCTCTCTGGGTCGAAGAGGGGACTCCATCTCTTTAGGAGTATCAGAGCCATCTCAATGTGCCAGTACCTTGCGAGGACCAAGTCCGTGTAGTTTTCCTTTGTGAAATGTAGGGCGAACTAGCCTTTGGGTAAGACCTGCACCTTGGGTAGTTCCTTTAGCATTCCACCCCAAATCTCACGGACCCATAGGGTGAGTCTAGCTGCTGAATATGCTCTGCCTCGAATGTGTCCAACTAGTACAGTGCTAGCCATATATGCCACTTCCCCAATAGCAAAGGTCTCGCTGAATCAAATGATGATGTCCTTTGAAGTCACCTTCACACACTTTGTCTTTTGCTTCCTAGTATGAGGGGTAGATGGATGATTTGCCAATGGATCAGGTGAACCTTCCAGAGAGGTATGTTTTGCAGGCTTGACTTTTACAGCAGGGGTCTCAAAGCATACTGACGGAGAGTGCGCAGAAAAGGGAGGGTTTGGAGCCTCAAATGCATGAATATCTTCAGACGGCGCAGAGAAAAAGGTCGAGATGGACGGATGGAGATGGTCAATCGGTGGATTAGGGTCAAATGAGGGTGAAGGAGGAGTGTTAGCTGTAAGAATGTGTAGAGTACCAGGAGATAACGGGGGGCAGTCCAGAGCTAGAGATTCGATAGAAAGCAACCTGATAAACAGAGGAGTAGTACAATGCCCTGGAAAGGAAACCACCAGTACAGAAGTAGACAGAGCAGGTTCAGACGGGAGGGTTGAGCCAGATGCCAGTGAAGAGAGATTAGGGTTTCCAAAAATGAAATTGTATGTTTCTGCAATTTCATGCATTTCAATAGCTTCGCTGAGAAAATAATTCAAATACATAGTGAGTATCATGGCCTGCGTTTGAGCAACTTGGAAAAAAGACGTGATAGACAAATTTTAAAGGTGAAAGAAATGTATTTCTGTATGTTCTGCATGGACTCGCTACTATTTTTGTGTCCTCCAAACCTGTGATAATATGAGTAAATTTGGCCATAAAACCACTACAATTTTAACAAGCAACTGGCAAGAATATAGTGCTTCAGAAAAACAAATGCAAATAGAGCCCAAACAAGTCTAGTGTCACTCGAATTGGGAAGCCCTAGTATCTTGAATTCTTCATCAGCCTCAATTTGTGGACTCTCAGAGCTTTGTTGGAAAGTGTGAGGGCCATACAAAATTATGGTTCCATTGATCTCATCATCGGTCAACTGAAGCTTTACCGTTCTAGTTACAAGACTGGGAAACATGATGGGGCCATGGACAATGGAATGGTGCAACCCAATGAGGTGCCTGATTTCATGAAGCCCCACTGACTCAACATCGACGGCTGCATCATCCAGCCCACTCATGCTCAACGTCCAAAGCTCGACATTGTCATCCGCTGCAAACGCATGCCATAGTATGCCTAGACGCCTTCAAATTCATCAGCCTTATGGAAATCAATGTGAACCATAGCTTCCCATGACCGGAAGGCGGAAGCCACTACAAACCTAATGACTTTGCTTGATAGGATGTGTCATGCGGAAAGAGTCAATTTTGCGGACAAAACCGACCTCCCTAGAAGCTAAGGCTTTCTACTGACAAACAAGACAATCAAGCACTACCTTTCCCTAAATATGCATTTAAAATACAAGCAACCAGGTGTTTAAAGCATACTTTTAGTCCAACGCTGTTTGTAGCAGCCAAGCCTCTCCGATCCAGATGAGCTCCTCCTTCTCTTTGAAACTTGCATTCACTAACAAGCAAACGATTACATAGCACCTGAATAACTCATATAATAAAACATATTCATCATAAAGACCAAGGAGTATATGAAACAAATTATATATAACAACTTGTTGAGAAAAATGAACTTAATTGTATTAATTGGAAACAAAAGAAACCATTACAACCAGTGCCTTGGTGTTGTGCAGGTCCCTCCCAGGGTCCAGCAAGAGTTCTCCTTTACTTTGGTCAGCTCACCCACTTCCAAATGAAGCTAAGAAAGGATGGGAATCTCTCCTCTCAAGCTCTATAAGGGAGTCCTAATTTCAGCAGCATCTACCCTTAGGAATGTTCAGCTTTCAACCTCCCCTCCCTCTGACCCAATGCCTGTATTTATAGTGCTTTGGAGGAAGTTAATCAGGTCCACCATCAATGGGATAAGCCCCTCTTTCAATGGGATAGCTCCCCTCTTGATGGGATAAGTTCCTCTTTCATAGGGATGCATGAACCATCTGGAGGCGCTCAATACACGTCAAACCATCTTCTAGAATGCTCTAGAATTGACCACAAGTAACTTTTTTGAAGTAAAACTCGCGCCTTTTGACCTTTACAGGAGTACGCACCCACCCCTTTACAGACAGAGCATACAAGTATGCAAGTATTGTGAACTTGAGGTGCGTACACGCAGGTAAGGGTAAGAGAAACTGCGTAACCAGAGTTAATTGACTTTTTAAGGACTTTCTCTCTTTCTTGGGGTTTGACATGAGGAGCAGAGGTATAAGACTTGCCAAGGAGGATAGTATGACAGTTGATGGAGCCATACTAACTGCAAATAGTCATGGTGACAAATTTTAGTGTAACAGATTGCCCCCTAAAGTGCGAAGCCTGTAGTAGATTAGGGTTTCATATCATCTAGGAAGGGTGAAGTACTTTATCATTTCAAGGATTATCTTGTGGAGAGCCCAGTCGGAACCTGCAAATATTCAACACAAAATACATATATAAGATCATATCATCGCTGAGGTAGGCATTCCCATACTCAGATTGAAAACTTTAACTAACAAACTAACTACTGCTCTGATATAGGAATGATTTCGCAGTACATCATAATCATAGACTCATGTAGACACAGTATGGACGTAGTCATCTGTTTATGATTAGTCTACTATATAATGAATACAAAACTCCTCGCAGCCTGGATGGTGGAAACTAGATCCAGGGTCTTCATTTCTACTTCCCGAAATAGTACGATTCTATCCATGCGAATAAATGAGTTGATGTCGAACATGGTAGAAACCACTTGATTACCAGTCGATGATGTAAACTGTTAACAAGTGTGAGAGAGACCACCAGTGATGTCAATGGTTCTCAAAGTACCCAGTACAATCCGTGAGATGTGAGTAAATGTGTTGATGTTGAACATATCACGGAATCCTTCAATCGAAAGTCAATGATGTAAACCGTCGTCAAAGGCGAGAAACCTGCCATTGATGCATGCAGATTTCAAGGTACTGACGATTTCTAGGTCATCTTTCTAGATAATGTGCTGATGTCGATAGAAAGCGACCCGTCGTAGGGAAGCCCACAACACGAAATCATAGATCAAGTTGAAGAAATGTAGCTGTAAGGACTGACTCAGGGATGGTCAAAATGGATGACAGGTATTTTGCAGACGAATGGTTTATTTGCAGTGACCTCTTGAACACATAACGACACAACAAATGGCTTGGTGACAATTGACCCAAAGTTAATACCTGGAAACCGGGTGAAGATTTTCAATGTGGTTTGATCAACTGTTAGGAAAAGGATTTCCCAACCCAGGTGAATGAAAAAGTGTCGTGTTCAAGAGTGGTGATAAGGTTTTTCTGAGACAAAGGATAACAAATAGGCTCATTTTTCTCTCTTTTCCCCCACCATTTATGGCAAGTACCTCTTTATTTTTTACAAGCTTGAGGAGGATAACATATGCTTGATTATAAGCTCATCCTTCAGATGAGTCCAACTTAGTTTAGATTCGAACCCTAAGAAGGAGTGGTCCGTTCCTGTTTGTAATCGAACAGGTCCTTTACTGTGAAATTTTAACGAGTCCAGTATAGGAGAAACTCGGCGTTTTTCAATTTTAGAGAGTCTGAAAAAACTTAAGAAGACTCCAGGGTTGAACTTTTTCGTAAATTTGTGTCTCCCAAGCCCGAAAAAGTATAAAATAATACTTAAGAGAACCGCTTGATCTTTACGACCAAGGAGTACTTTCATGATTAGTGTCTTTGACCTAAAAAGTAAAAAGCGATCAAGGACACATTGTTTTATTTCCAATATCGAATTTGAAACAACAAAAATCCGGCAATCTTTTCATGTTTTTACGGTCAGAAAAGGGCTATAAGAGGACCGTCTTTTAATTCCGTTTTAACGAGTGTAAAAGAAACGCTCGGCAATCGTTTCATGTTTTAGGAGTCAGAAAATTGCTTAAAGATGACTCTGATGTTTTTGTTTGTAAAAAATGACAATTTTCCCTGAAAATCCTTTATCCTGCACAAAAACCAACACATTACTCATACCTATTTAAAGATAGATAAAAATACTTTGAAAAATACCTTTTCATGGTGAAAAATAAACAAATTTACCATTTATTTACCCAAAAAACCTATTAAAAGGGCTTTTACCAATTCATTTTTACCATTTTACTGTTGAGGAGAGAAAAAGGGCTTTTGGCAAGAAACTTCCCGTGGACATTGCGGAGAATCCGACTGTCGAAATCGAACGCTGTCTCTTTCAGGTATTCTACAACATCCTCCTCTTCATTTTCATCCGTTTAGAATTTGTTTTTAGGCCCTAGATTTCATTTTTTGGAGGCTTTGGGGTTTCAAGATCCGCCTTTCGGGGTACGCAGGTGCCACACTAGGGACCCGCGTACCCCGACATTTTCTCAGTTGGGAAAATGTCGGGCGTACGCACCTTGCCTTAAGGGAACCTGCGTACGCACGCTCTGTTCCTAAAGGCGGGGTGCGTACTCCGCGCAAAGGGTTTACAAACCCCAAATTCTCCAAATTGGACCAACAATTTTTGATTTCATGGATTCTAATGGATGTTTTCTGGTGTGTAGATTGCCCACCATGCTTGATTGGCGCGAGAGAGAGCACGAAGATGTTGATTTGGCCGCCATTAGTCATCAACCGTCCATTGATGCTTTGAAGGCATGCAGCCTTTACAAATACTGGGCCATACCTGGCATGAGGGCCCAGGTGTGCTTTCTAGAGTGGCTGGTAGAGAGATGGAACATTCAGGACCAGTGTTTTTATATTGGAGGGCACCAGCTCGAGATAGAGCCCTCAGATATCTAATTTCTCACTGGTTTGCCCAAGAGAGGCGAACACTTGACTCTGTTCGGGACTAGGCCGGGTGGCCAGTCCATCGCTAGTCTCCGACTAGAGTGGTGTAACACTCAGTCTCAGGAGAAGGGGATAGAGATCAAAACTATATCCCGACCTGAACTTATGGTGATTGCTTTTACAGTTACCAAACTTTGCGGGGCTGCCGCTTTACACATTGCCACTGGATCCCAGATGCGGATGGCGATTGATTGCTATCGAGGTACCATTTTCAACTGGTGTGATGTTGTGTTGGCCAATTTAAAGGGCCAACTGACTAGAGCCAAAAACGGACAGCTAAAGACTTTTGGTTATGGGCCTTTAGTTGTGAGTTTTGGCTTAGAGAGGGTTCTGATGCTGATCCCACAGCAGCTCACTATTGAGGCTGGGCTTCCCCGAGAGCCTAAATTGATGCGATGGGTTGCGGTTATGGCCCGTCATCCTGATGAGGTCACGGAGGTTGTCCGATTTACTCCGGAGTACTTGCACTGGTTAGAGGACCAAGTCTTTTCTATACAAGATTTTCCTTATGCCAGAGTTGATTTTCATGGAGATCCGGACATGGTTCTTCCACCGGGAGAACAATGGGATGACACAGGTAATTCATTTTTCACAAGTTTTTAAATTATCTATTTTTTTTTGTTTTTTATATCGTCTCAAAACTGACAGTAATAATTTTCAAAATGCAGATGTAGGCCCACGTCGTCCAGCCAATCTCTGGCCTTTCGAGAGGAGACTACCAGTTGCAGCGGCACCGGCCCCACAGGACGAGGCCACAGAGACCTTAGCTGAGTTGGAACAAGACCTAGAGCGTCTAACAGCAGATATACCAGAGACTACTATAGACGATATTCCTATCAGGCTCCAGCGTTATGTAGTCGCAGTCCCAGGACCTTTTAGAAGGTTCTTGTGTAGGGTAGCCTGTGCAGTGGTGTCATATAGAGAGCATCACCAGTGATTGGATGGTCGTTTTTGTAGACACATGTGACATTTTGGTTTTCTGTACTTATCATTTTTGCTGATCATAAGGTGTTTTTCAACCTATATGATCGAAGACAATGTATTTTTTGACACACTCCTATCTATATATATCATTATTACCAGCTTATCTTGTTAAACATGTGTGATGAAATGTTTTTAAATTTACATGTATGATTATTGCAAATGTCTATTTAACATTCGAGAAGCAATTGCATCTGCTAATGTATTTAAAGACCTTGGAATATGCTGATATTCAATGTAATCAAATTCACGTTCCAAGAGACGCACTCTCAAAAATAACCTTAATAACACTGGATTTCTAATGGCATACACTCTATTAAGCTGTAATACAACGAGTTCAGAATCTAACCTCACTATCAAACTCTGAATCCCAAATGAAATAGATTCAGACAATAACTTAATCACTGCACTGTACTCGGCAATGTTGTTTGTTGTTTGACTGAGGCTCACCCCATGCATAGAAACTAACTCGTCAGAGGGCGAATAGATAACCCAAGCTGCGGAAGAGATATTCCGTGTACTACGACAAGCACCATCAGCGAATCCAATGTATGTTTGGAGAGGCATCGACATCTGTAACATCAAGAGTAAAACCAAGATAAGCAGAATAACGACGAAAACACACTCTCTAAGCTAAGCACACTGTCTAAACTAACAAACACACTAGCTAGAAAGAAAAACCTAACCTAATTAAAATTTCTCCACACCCATCATTTAAGCATAATACCTCTTTAGGTAAAGTCCATTTCTGGGTTTACCCAAAGAGTCCCCGTCAAAGTCTACCAGCTCATAGGCCCCTTTTGCTAGCTTTCGCTTGACAATATAGGGCCCATGCCACATAGGAACGAATTTCCCAGCACCTAATTTATCATTAACTTGATCATATAATAGCACTAGGTCTCCTTCCGAAAAATTTCGAGGGGTCACATTTCGATCATACTGAGCTTTCAGACGTTTTGCGTGAGTCTCGATCGCTAATGCAGCATCACGTCGAGTCTCATCTAATTGAGCTAAGTATAATAAACACTTTTCCTCTTCAGAAGTCGCTGGAAGTAATTTGATGGCCATTTGAAGTGACGGGATTTCGCATTCAATGGGCAGCACAGCTTCCAAACCATAAACTAGTTGGAAAGGAGTGAACCCTATTGATGTTTTCACTGAGGTTCGGTATGCCCAAAGCACTGAAAATAACATGTTGTGCCAATTCGACCGATGAATACCAATGATTCGTCGGATCATGATAACTAAAACTTTGTTGATGGACTCAACCAGACCATTCGCTTGTGGATAATAAGGAGTTGAGCTATCGTGACGTAAACCAAGCTGGCCTGTAAGTTCTGTCATCATAACGTTTCGAAAATGGCGCCCATGGTCAGTGATTATCGCTTGTGGGACACCAAACCTAGCAATAATGTGATTGAATACGAAAATTGCAGCTGTCTTGCCGTCTACCTCGAATGTAGGCATCGCCTCAGCCCACTTAGTAAAATAATCTACTGCGAGGATGATATACGCATGCCCCCCGGCCGAGTGAGGGTTACATGTAATAAAATCGATACCCCATTTGGCAAAAGGACCAACGGCAATTATAGGGTGGAGAGGAGCAGGTGGAGCGCGCATCTTTCAATCAAAAACCTGACAATTGTGGCATTTTCGGACCGCAGTATTACAATCTTTAAACAAGGACGGCTAGAAGTAGCCAGCGTGCAATATCTTCTGGGCTGTGGCATACCCAGACATATGACCGCCACACGCTCCAAAGTGACAGTCATTCAGAACCCTTTCAGCTTCCTCGTGAGTTAAGCAACGTCGAAAAACCAAGTCCGCCCCACGGCGATAAAGAGTATCTCCAATAATTTTGTACTGTTGGGACTGGAATCGAATTTTCCGACGTTCCGACTTTGAAACTTCAGGCCGAAAGGATTGGGTCTGGAGATAGACGATGATATCCCCATACCATGGATCTAAAGTGCTTATTAAAAACAAAGATTCGTCCGCAATGGATTCCTCTGCCACAGTTTCTGTGTCAGCACGCGGGAAGTCACACATTAACTCTGCAAAAACTAAAGATTTCTTAGACTTAGATTTTTCAAACTCCAAGTCGAACTCCTGCAGGATAACAATCCATTTAGAATACTTGCCCCCTAGCAATTGTTTAGTCAAAATGTAGATCATAGGGTTGCAATCTGAAATGACTGTAGTTTTATGGAGTAAAATGTAGTGACGAAAACGTTGGACAGCTTGAACGGCTGCCAATGCCAATTTCTCCACATGTGAATATTTGAGTTCAGTTGGATTTAACGTCCGACTAAGGTAATATATCACATGTTCCGTTCCGAATTCGTCTTCCTGAACTAAGACCATCCCGATGGTGGAATGGGCGGCGGCGAGGTACAAAAAGTAATCCTGGTTGTAGTTGGGAGGATGCAGCAACGGTGCATGGGTCAACGCGTGCTTGAGTGCATCAAAAGATTTCTGAGCTATCTCATCCCAAGAGAATTGAGCGTTCTGTTTCAACAACCGGGTAAAACCCTTTGTAACCTCGGCGTAGTTAGGAATGAATCGTCGTAAAAAGTTTGCTTTCCCCTACAAACTTTGGAGTTGGCGAAGACTTGAAGGAGGAGGCAATTTGATGATAGCTTCTACCTTCGAAGGATCGACGTGAATGCCGGCTTTCGAAACTACAAGTCCCAGTAATCGACCCACTTTTATACAGAAGACACATTTGTGTGGGTTCAACCGAATTCGATAATGCCTACACCTCATGAAAATTGCTCGTAAATGGACAAGGTGATCAGCTCGATGTAATGAATGAGCGGGCAAATCATCGAGATACGGTTGCACAATGTGTTTGATGTCATGAAACGCATAATACATCGCCCTTTGAAAAGTTGCTCCGACATTCTTAAGCCCAAAAGGCAATTTGCAATAAGCAAATGTCCCCCATGGACAAATGAAAGCCGTTTTTGGTTGATCGGCAGGTAGAATATTGATTTGATTGTAACCGGTAGAATATTCAGGCGATTGAGTAAACATGGACGACTGACCTGACATATTTACAGGAGTATAAGTACCTCCAGGTGGATTAAGAGCACGAGGTGGAGAAAAACTTAACCCTGAGTTGTCCAAATAATTAGCTAAAGAAAGATACCAAGTAGTACTTCTAGGTGGACTGTAAAAAATGGATTCACGCTCCCTTAGATCAATAATAGGTTGATTTTCAGGGATAGGGACGCCTATTTCTTCTTCTGGAGCAAGTTCTTCAATAGCTATCAAACCAGAAGGAAGATTTTCGGTGATGACTCTTTCTACCCTAGATGAATCAGGAGCACTAGAAGTTGGAGTAACAGGTTCAGATATTTCAGGTTCTTCGCCTATATCACTAGTAGATGAAAAACTACCAGCAAGCTCGGAAACTGCAATAGCTTCAGGATTATAACTTGTTTCTAGACTTTGGTAATCAGGATGAACTACCAACGAAGACTCTCCTTCTTCAGGTGAACCTACTTTACTGCCACTAGGAGTTACGAGGACTTTCAAACCTTCGTAATGACCCGGGACGCCTTCAAGAGGTTGGCCCCGAAGTCTACGAGACTTCCTCAACAAATCGGCCACGGTTACAATCTCAGGAGACTGGCCCCGAAGTCTACGGGACTGTCTCGGTAATTCATCCACAGTTAAAAACTTTTAACTACTGCACACGCAAACAAAGTAAAATCTCAAAGAAAACCGCCTAAAGTCTCTAAAGAACCAAACAAATTCGAATCACACGCCTAAAGAATCTAGGGCGTCAAACCATACACAAACAGTAACCTTCCGGACCGAAAACACTAGTTGGTGATGAAATCCAACATCGCAGAATTCAGTACAGAAGTGGCGGGTGGAACAGTTACCCCGGCAACCTGCTTAATGAATAGACTGGCACAAGTTCCTCCACTTTAACCGTCTCGAGTGAAGTGAACCCCCCAGAAAATCCAAGTGAGTCTAGCCGACGTCTGCTCCAGGTACAGTGGGATCTTCCCTCCACCGTCACCTTGGGTAGAACCCTAAAGATAATGGTCACTAAGGTCACCAACAGCAACAAATATACCTGGGGGAACAGTCTACGATCCGATAGCACGCAAGGGCAGAGTAACAAGCTCAATCCCCTTGCCGGCTCCTTGACAATAATCCAAGGTTTACCGATAAGTGACCCCAGGCTCCTCGACAATGGTTAATCCGAGGTTTACCGTTTGTAGTACGTGCGTATCTGGCGTCGTTCCCAAAGAAGGAGGATTGATCCCCTCACTGGTTCAGACACGATCTCGTGCTTCTCCTTTAAGAGGAGCTTTCCCAGAGCATAAATGTAATAGTTGGATTTATCCTACCACAAGATGACCTACTTGTTTGGTTTTGTTGTCTTGGAGAGTTAATTACTTTCCTACTCCAAGACACTAGCCTGATCTATATTGGTGTTTTAGAGCCCTAGTAAATAAAAAGTTACTAAGTAAATTTTACTTTAAGCGTTAATTTTTATGGCTTTTCTTTAGGACAAAAGGTAGTGGAGATGAAACTGATGGTGTGTAGACTCGACTCAAATCCACTAAAAAGATGCACCTAGAATGATTTAAACTATTTTTCTTTTTCAATGAATTCCCTAGCTAAGAGAGTTGGAGAATGCAAAATTGATATAAAGACAACTTTCTTGGCAATGAAAATCAAACAAACAATCTCTTTATCTTTTCCAAAGCATACAACACATGACCACTAATTATTTCACGAAAATTTCCTTTCTCTTTTCAAAGACTTCAAATGCTACTAAAACAAACTTTTCTTCAAAAGAGATTTTTGTATTTTTTCCTATATTAACAAAGCATGTAAAACTACTTAACAAAAATCAATTTTAAAAATCTATGAAAATCTAATCAATTTACCTAAAAGCAAATCTAAGAGAAATTCACCTAAAAGCAAACCTAATGAGGTAAAAGCCTACAAAGTATAATTCCAGGATGTTTTACTTAGTTACAATTCAACCAAGGACTAGTTCATGCAGAATCATAAACCAGTCAAAAACAAAAATAAAAATCTTTTGTTCTTTTTCTTAAGAATGAAATTCACAGCTTAACCAACAAGCTTTCTCGAAATTCCGCAAAGAGACAACACAAAGGTAGGTTTCTCACAAAGGTGGATTTTACGAAAGGTCCGACTCCTAAGAAGACTGAAAAGACCAGGGATATCCAAGGTTTTTACAACTTCTAAAGCCAAAGTCACTACAAGACCAATGCAAAAATCAAACCTAGGGCTAGAACTTCTATGAATTTCACTAAAACCCTTGATGCTAATGAAACAAGCTTAGATGAAGACTTCTGACAGGTAACCAGTGGATCTGGGCAGCAAAAACAAATTATAAACAAAATCTAAGAGGCAAAAAGGAAAAAATTGGAATTTTCTCAACTTTTGACAGGGTACGCAGGCAACCTGTTTGTACAGGTGCGGCCACGCTCTATGTACAAAGTTGCAGTGCGTACAGGTACGCACTATGCTTAACGCAGAGGGTGCGTACTGCTAACAAAACCAAGAAAAATAAAAACTAACTTAACCCTAAGCTATTCCACCCAAATTCACAGTCAATCAGTCAAAAACCAGAAAGAAATCGACTTTTCTCAAATCAAAGTATCAATCAAAAGAGAAATCAATCAAATCCATGGATTCCCCAGTGGAGTCGCCATTTTGTCATGCGGAAAGAGTCAATTTTGCGGACAAAACCGACCTCCCTAGAAGCTAAGGCTTTCTAGTGACAAACAAGACAATCAAGCACTATCTTTCCCTAAATATGCATTTAAAATACAAGCAACCAGGTGTTTAAAGCATACCTTTAGTCCAACGTTGTTTGTAGCAGCCAAGCCTCTCCGATCTAGATGAGCTCCTCCTTCTCTTTGAAACCTGCATTCACTAACAAGCAAACGATTACATAGCACCTGAATAACTCATATAATAAAACATATTCATCATAAAGACCAAGGAGTATATGAAACAAATTATATATAACAACTTGTTGAGAAAAATGAACTTAATTGTATTAATTGGAAACAAAAGAAACCATTACAACCAGTGCCTTGGTGTTGTGCAGGTCCCTCCCAGGGTCCAGCAAGAGTTCTCCTTTACTTTGGTCAGCTCACCCACTTCCAAATGAAGCTAAGAAAGGATGGGAATCTCTCCTCTCAAGCTCTATAAGGGAGTCCTAATTTCAGCAGCATCTACCCTTAGGAATGTTCAGCTTTCAACCTCCCCTCCCTCTGGCCCAATGCCTGTATTTATAGTGCTTTGGAGGAAGTTAATCAGGTCCACCATCAATGGGATAAGCCCCTCTTTCAATGGGATAGCTCCCCTCTTGATGGGATAAGTTCCTCTTTCATAGGGATGCATGAACCATCTGGAGGCGCTCAATACACGTCAAACCATATTCTAGAATGCTCTAGAATTGACCACAAGTAACTTTTTTGAAGTAAAACTCGTGCCTTTTGACCTTTACAGGAGTACGCACCCACCCCTTTACAGACAGAGCGTACAAGTACGCAGGTATTGTGAACTTGAGGTGCGTACACGCAGGTAAGGGTAAGAGAAACTGCGTAACCAGAGTTAATTGACTTTTTAAGGACTTTCTCACTTTCTTGGGGTTTGACATGAGGAGCAGAGGTATAAGACTTGCCAAGGAGGATAGTATGACAGTTGATGGAGCCATACTAACTGCAAATAGTCATGGTGAAAAATTTTAGTGTAACAGGATGTTTGACTCAGGGAGATCGGAGAAGGCGTAAGTTAGATTTCTTATGGTCTCCCATTTTTTGTGGTCTCCATTTTCTTGACATAGATTGATTCAATCACTTCACCTTTGATTGTTGGTTAGTCATGAAAGGTTTGCGTTAAGAACATAGGTTTAATGTATAATATTAAGTGAATACACTTAGGTTCATACGGTTGAAAATATCAATTAAACAAATCAGTACAAGTTATATTAAAGAAAAAAAGGAAAATGGTACATGAAGTTATGTGTTGCATTTACTTTTGACTACACCTAGATTGTATGAATTCATATACCATCCCTATTTAGTTTTTAAATCAACATACTACATCATATATGTGCTCTCAAACCACCACATTAACTATATTTATTGGATTTTTGGTCTTCAAATGGGATATGAACACTATTAGAAAAGATTTGTGCAAAATGAATGATTTTCAAGTCCTTGACTATGGTTGAGAAGGAAAGGTAACTATTAGAAATATTTTCAAGTGAGAAGGAAAAGTAAGGGCCTTGGGCTCTAAATGAAGCTAACAAGACTCAAGGGTTATGAATGAGACATCAAACCATTATATATATATATATATATATATATACTTGAATTTTGAGATAACTGTGCAGGTAAGGTGGTAGTAATATGAGAAAGGATGGAGGACGGCGATGGCGACGAGGGCACTTGACGAGGGTTTTCTGAACAATAGCCTGGTAATTTTTTTATATGACTGCATCCCTGCCCTCGATGGAACTTCACGTGCTGGCGACCGTACCCTTGCCTATTACCCAATCTCCTCCTCCGCGTAGACCCGTTCCAACAGCACTATAGGCTTGATGTCGTGGTTATCTTTCCCCTCCACCGACAAGGGTTTCCCTTCCATTTCATTGTTCTGCCACTTCTCCCTCTGATCACTAGCGACGAGCTCTCCCTCCTCAGAGTGAACATCTGCAGACCACAGATGAAGATAGGCTGCAGATGACTAAAAGACAGCGGTGCCTGAAACTCAAAGCTTCTGAGGCTAGGGGAGGACATTCAATTGAGCGATACTATGGAGATGGCTGACAGGGTCTTGGTTGGCAGAGTCAGGGGGAGGAACTACAGTGCAGCTAGGTTGAAGCAGTGGACATTGGAGGTTTGGGGACAGCATCTGGTTGATCCTCCTTTCGTCTAGACTTTTGTTAAAGGATGGTTTGCTCTCCGCTTCGCAAGGGCCAAACACACGAATTAGGTCCTCTCTACGGTATGGCACATAGAACAGGCCCCGGTGCTCCTACACAGATGGACGCCCCTTTTTGACCCAGAATGTGAGAAGCTAAATGTTGGACCCCTCTGGGTCCGTCTCCCAGGGCTACCTTTACAATTTTGGTCTAAAGATGTATTTAGGAGACTTGGGAATGTCCTGGGCTCATACCTGGATCACGACAAATCCTACCTAACAACAGGTATGATGGCCTATGCAAGGGTATTAGTTCATTTGGATACCAGTGATGGCTTGCAGGAATACATTACAATTCAGTGGAGAAATTTGTCTCGGAGACAGACATTGGACTACGAAGGGGTACCCTTCAGGTGCAGACATTGTCACAAGGTCAGGCATCTGTTTAAGGATTTCCCACTCAATAGTAAGGCAAGATCAGGGGAAGAGGCAAGGGAAATCCCATCTAAGACTTCACAGGAATAGGAGGAACACACTCCCATCGGAGACCCAGGGATATAAGCAGATTTGGTGGATGCAGGAAAGACACCCTCTAGAGAGGCCCTGAAGAAATGCGCAAACCACCTCTTCAGCCACCCTCTCCTCCACTCACAAGGGTCAGACTAGCTGCTGAGGTAGCATCATCATCGAGTAAGAATCCATCCTCCTCTTACCACTCTCATACATCTTCTATTGTTGATGGTTTGGCTTTTCCTTTATTTAGTATCGTACATGGGATCACTGGAGTATCCTTTCCCCCCTCCTCCTTATCATGTCCCCCTCGCCCCCCTCAGCCTCGTTCTCCACTACCCCCCCTTCTATGTCGGAGCCCCTCCCACTGTATTCCCTTGTACTTGAATATGAGCCCCCCTCCTTGAGATACCAAACCAGGTCTAAGGCCACAAAACAGTAGGACGACCACATTGGTCTTGAATTGGTACTCTCCCCTGTACCCCCTGAACTCCCACGAGGACGTCCCTCTTCCCTCTCCAAAGCACAATTTATGGCTGAAGATGAAATCGCTTCTAACATGCAATCAACCATTCTAAGGACTCTTAGAGCATGAGGCTCCTTACCTGAGCCCCCCTCATGAAGATTGTATCATTCAATTGCAGAGGGCTAGCTAGGCCCGATAAAAAATTAACTCTTAGAAGACTGCTATATGCCTTGCCTATCAATGTTATTTTCCTCTAGGAACCCTTAGCTCTGTGGAAGCTATCTCCCTAATATTTCAATCGATGCTTCCAAGCTGGTCCTTTATTGGCCTTGATGCAAGTGGTCGTTCGGGAGGCATTGCCCTGCAGTTCAACTTGAGACCTATTAAACTCTGTAATTGCTGGGGAGGGCGGATTTTTCTTAGGGCAAACTTATTCTCAGCTGACCTAGGGCTGGAGATACATGCTATTAATGTCTATGGGTCATGTCAACACAGAACACAATTTTCGGATCGCCTTGTTAACTCTGAACTCTATCAAAAGGATTTTCTTATTATGGGAGGGGATTTAAACTTCTCCATAGGACATGCAGAATCATGGGGACGGAGAGCACAAATTGACCCCCTTTCAGTCTATTTTGAGAATGTAATGGGAGCCCACAATCTGATGGAGATCCCCATCACAAAGGTGCAACCCACTTGGCGGAATAATAGAACAGGGGAAGACAATCTAGCTCGCATGCTAGACAGATTTCTTACTAAGGAAGGCCTCCTCAATCAGGGTCTAATTCACGGGAAATGGGTGGGATCAGGGAGCATCTCTAACCATTTGCTTATCTACATGGAAATAAGTGGAGGGCGGGGAAACCAAAGGGCCCCTACAAGTTCTGTGCCACATGGCTAAAGGACCCCTCCTACATTAGTATGGTCACATATTTTTGGAAGGCACCCCCCCTGCTGCAACATGTCATATTGTGGAAAGATTTGCTCAGAACCTTAATGAGTTGAAGAGACTCTTCAAAATTTGGGCTCATAACAAGAGGAAGCGGGATGACCAAGCTCTTAGAGAGGCTGAAACAGAAATTGTGGATTTTGTGAATACCTTGGGGGGGGTTTACACCTCCACTGAACACAAGGATAGAATCTCATCCCTATATGCTGCTAGAGGGAAAATCCTAAATGAATGTTAAGAATCATGGAGACTGAGAAGTAGAGTGATCTGGATGCTTGAGGGAGATGATAACACCAAGTTTTATCATAAATTTGCAAATGGGAGGAAGGCAATCAACACCATCTGGCAGTTCCTGAATGAAAAAGGACACCCTGTAAATACCTTCCCCTAGCTAGCAGCACTAGCATCCACTGATTTCAAGCAAATATACAGAGCACCCCCCACAATGAATCTTGCCAAAATTATACAAGTGGCGCAGCTATTTCCACGTTTTGTGGATCAGGAGGAAGGCAAGGAACTAGCTAAGGAAGTCACTTTAGGAGAGTTGGAAGCCACCCTCAATTGGTTCAAGAAAGATAAAGAATCCTGGGTTGGACAGTTGGACGGTGGAATTCTACTTAGCATTCTTTGAGATTCTGGGCTTAGACCTCCTCAATAGTTAATGGCAAGATGTATGAAGCCTTCAATGCTACTTTCATTTCTCTCATCCCCAAGAATGACAATCCAAACTCCTTTGACGACTACAGACCGATCTCTCTTTGTAACTACATCTATAAGATCATGGCTAAAATCATTGCCAACCGCTTAAGGCTCACCCTATCCACCCACGTCTCATAGGAGCAATTTTCTTTTCTTCAGGACCGTCAAATCCACGAAGTGGTGGGAACAACCCAAGAAGTTATGCACTCATTGCATTACAAGAAAATCAAAGGTATGATCCTCAAGGTTGACCTCTCTAAGGCATTTGACAGAGTCTGTTGGTTGTATATTAGAATTATTTTAACCCATCTTGGGTTCCCATTTGTCTTCATCAAATGGATTATGGGTTGTATCACTAACACTCCATTCAGTGTTCTGGTCAATGGTGTGGCCTCTCCTTTCTTTCATTCTAAAAGAGGCCTTCGACAGGGTTGTCCACTCTCACCACTCCTTTTCCTCCTAATAGTGGAGGGGCTCAGTAGACTCATCAAAGCAGAGGCCAGAAGGGGAAGATTACAAGGTATAAAAGTCACAGAAGACTACATCTTAACACACTGTTATTTGTGGATGATGTCTTAATTTACCTCAATGGAGGTATAAGGGACTTGACCATCATAAAGAACATTTTCTCCCTATTTCAAGTGGATATAGGCATGATGGTCAACTGCAGTAAATCCACCTTAACAACGGCTGGATGCACTCAACATGAGATCCAATTTGGCCTACAAACATTTCAGTTCACTCTGCTGAAACTTGAGGATGGGTTAAAATATCTTAGATATAAGTTGAAGCCTTTGGGATATAAAATAGTAGACTGGACATGGCTTATTGCGAAGATGGAGAAAAGACTCAATATCTGGTACTACAAATATCTCTCCAGGGCAGGTAAACTCATCCTCATCAAGACAGTTTTGGAGGCTACACCGGTCTATTGGATGTCCTTGGCATGGATCCCCAGAGGCATACTCTCAAGGATATAGACTCTCTGCTGCAGATTCCTTTGGGAGGGTAATCAGATAGGAAGAATTTTTGCATGGGTCAAATGGGATGCACTCAACCTTCCAAAGAAATGGGGAGGATGGGGCATCAAGAAATTGGAAGACTTTTCCTCAACCCTAGCAGAAAAATTTGGATGGAAACTTAGATCATCTAATAGCTTATGGACCAAGGTGGCGGTCTCCTGTGATGTCGATTATATGGAAGGTTGTTCTTAAATCCTTGGACATCATCAGAGAAGGCATCACATGGAAAATCCAATCCGGTTCGACGGTTAGAATAGGACAGGACCCCTGGATCGGCTGTGGGGATGCCCACAGACTACCTATGGAGATCAGGAATCATCTAAGAACAATGAATATCACTCATATTAATCACATAGCAGATCCAGAGTGTTCCATCCTTTTCCAGCAAGCTTGGAAATCAGCCCACAACTTAAATATACCTCAGCAATGGGTGTAGATCTAGGAGGACTACACTGGGGCTCTCACTGTCACCCATATCTGAATAGGGGATGTCGTAGATGAAATAATCTGGGCACTATCAAAATTTGGGTCATACACACCCAAGGAAGGCCACCTAGTATTAGCTGATGCCCGACGACCACAAGTCATAGAACATTCGTGGAGGCACTTGTGGAAACTTAGGGCACCCCCAAGATGCAGACTCCTTATGTGAACCATCCTCAACAATAAAATCCCCAAGGGGGATAACCTCCTCAAGCGCACACAAAATGGTCCATTTTGGTGTTGTCTTTGCAATAGCAGCGATGAATCTGTCTTACATTTATTCATAGAATGCACAGCTTCTCAGGAACTTTGGCAGACAATTACTATAGCAATCTCTACATAGATCAGATGGCAGGGCTCAAATCCTATGGAGGCTTGGAAAAACTGGTGGACAAGGGCTGCCCCGCCTAAACTTTGCAACCTCCCACTTCTTATCAATTGGGTCATTTGGATGGCGCGCAACAGACTCATATTCCTGAATGCTTCCCCTCACCGGCCTGCAATTGTTGCCCGGATCTTGTCTGATTATACCCTTATCCTGGAAGAAGATAATCCTCCTCGGCCCCTCACTCTTATACCTAAATCCATTAACCACTCGCTTCCTTGGGCTTATTTTGATGGTTCTGCACAGGAGGGGAGGTGTGGGGGGGGAGCCATCCTATATCTCACTGACCTCCATCTTTTCAATATACAAATGGGCCTAGGAGGAGGCTCGAACAACTTTGTTGAACTATCCACTACCAAATTCCTTATACAATTTGCATTTAAAAAACACTGTAGAGCACTGCAACTGTTTGGGGATTCACAGGTCATATGTGACCAGCTTAACAAGAAAACAAGATGTTATACTTACACATTAAGACACATCTTGGATGAGGCTCTTCGACTTTCTTCACATTTTGATTTTTTCATATGCCATCATATTTTCAGGGAAAGGAATGCAGCTGTTGATCGATTATCTAAAGAGGATGCGAATAGGCATCCCGGCACTTGGATGATCCTGGAACAGAGGGAAGGGGCCCATTATCAGTATTATCACAGGCCCTTCATGGACATAGTTGCACAGTAGGCTTAATAGGAGCTGGATACAGGGTTTTTTTCATGCTTTTACAATCTCCATCTATAAATATACAAATGTTATATTTCACTATTATCTCAGAACTCTACAGCAGTTTGACTCGGGCATATATCTTTTTTGAAAAACAATCTGAAAAATATTTTTCGAATATGGGCCTCCCTGCGTGGTCTCAAAGCACCATAATTTTGATCTGATACAGGCAAACATTAATTTTTTGACAGGCTACGCCTCACTTTTTTTTTTTCAATTGTGTTTCAAGATCACTTGAGTGGTCGCTACATTGGCTACGCCTCACTTATAGCATATGCATCACACATATACAACATGTAATTTTCCTATTAATGAAAATTATGATTTTTCCAAGGGAAAAAAAATACTTGAATTTTGAGTCAAATATGAATGTTTTTATTAAGTTTTTCTCAAAAAAAATAGGGATAAAGATCATTGACTATGTTTGAGGAAGAACTAGGTCTTTAAACTTAAATTTAATTTCAATTACTTAATCTATTATTAAAAGTTTTAATATTAATTTTTTTACTAATTATAAAATATATTAATATTTTTCTTTCATACATTTATGATTTTCCAATAAATGAGTTAAAATATTTTAATAGTTTTTTTTATAATTAATATTTCTATTTTCATATATTTATGATTTTACAATAGATGAGTTAAAATATTTTAATATTTTTTTTTAATGTGATAATGATTTATATTTATTGAAATTAAAGTTTGTTTATTAGATTTTATATAGAAAATATATTACTAGAATTTTTTTTTAAATATTTTTAATTTAAAAAAAAAGTATATATTAAAAAAAAGTATAGGGTAATAGTTTTGTTAAGTTAAAAAACTGGAAAGATATGCATTGAGAAGGTCCAAGTGGTTGTTAGGATTAGTCATTTCCATCAGGCTAGGGTTAGTCATTTCCATCATCGTAAATTGAGGGAGGCCCTAGAAATTGGAAAATGACCCAATAATTTGAATAGAGACAGACGCTGGTTGGATTATTAGAGAAAGTTAGGTCTTGTTGTGTCCTCCTAGTTTTTTAAGTTTCTTTTTGGGATTTATTTTGTTTGTTTATTTATCTATGTAAGTATTGGTGTCATTTTTGACCATGTTTTATTTTTTGATTACTTTTCTTTGAAAATATATATATATATATATTCACTTGTGTATATTTTTGTTTTATTTTATTTATTTTTCATTAATTATTTTTATTTTAGTTTATTTTATTTCCATTAATTATTTTTATTTATTAAATGATCTTGTTTTTTACTCCTTTTCATAATTTTTGACTTCTCTCTTTGTTTGGAGTTTGACTTTGATTTTTTGAGTCCTCTTATTTTTTTTAATAATATTTGATTTTAATAAATTAATTTAAATATTATTTTTCAAAAACTAATGGTTTAATATTATCATTACTTATTAATATTTGTTTTTATTAAATTAATATCATAATTTAAATATTATTTTTCAAAAACTAGTTGTTTAATATAGTCCTAATAATATTTGTTTTTAATATATTAGTAAATTCATATCATAATTTAAATATTATTATTCAAATATAGTCATTACTTGAAATTATGGTCTCTACATTGCTCTCTATTTAAGCCTCCGCCATGGTCTAGTCATAATGATGAACCACATTTGTTGGTTAGAACCACATTTGTTGGTTGTGATGATAAATCACATTTATTTGTTGGTTCGAAACGTGTAGGCCAAAAATTTCTTTTATGTGATTTCTACCGAAAGACTTTTCTTAAGATTAATATTGTTATAAATATTTTGAAATTAAGATTTAATTTAAGATTAGATATATTAAGAGAAATTGTTTTTCATCTTCAATCTTTTTAATGTCAAAAAAGTGATATTTTAAATTAGGGTGTAATTTTGAAAGCCCATAACAATGTGAATTTTTTTCCTTATAATAGTCAAAATCACTTGAGAGAATTGAACTTTGATAAAAAAAGATAACAACACTTCTCTTAATCATCCTAACTAAATCCAATTAACATAAACAATTATTTCTTATTACAAATACATCTCAATTTAAATTATTAATTTAGTTATCTTGTAACTTTTAAAATATGTAATAAAACCAATAATATCTACATAAAAAAAATGGACTCGCATCAAACTGTAACATTATTTTTATTAACATACATTTCAATTTAAACAACTTAATTTCATTATTTTTAAAAATAATTATATAAATTTTTTCCATTTTTATCTCTTTATTATAACTTCTCATTTTTAATTTTATATTTTAATTTTCCCATTCACATTTTCTTTATATTTTAAGTTATATATTAAATATTATTACTTATCAGCCACCCTCTCCTCCACTCACAAGGGCGAGAGCGGCCGCTGGGGTAGCATCATCATCCGATAAGAATCCATCCTCCTCTTGTTGCTCTCATACATCTTCTATTGTTGATGGTTTGGATTTTCCTTCATTTAGTATCATATATGGGATCACTGGAGTATCCTTCCCCCCTCCTCCTTATCCTGTCCCTCTCGCCCCCCTCAACCTCGTTCTCCATCACCTCCCCTTCTATCCCGGAGCCCCTCCCACTGTATTCCCTTGTACCTGAAGATAGGCCCCCCTCCCCGAGATACTAAACCAGGTCTAAGGCCAAAAAATAGCGGGACGGCCACATTGGTCTTGAACTGGTATTCTCCCTTGTACCCCCTAAACTCCCACGAGGACGTCCCTCTTCCCTTTCCAAAGCACAGTTTATGGCTAAAGATGAAATCGCTTCTAATATGCAATCAACCATTCTAAGGGCTCTTAGAGCACGAGGCCCATTACCTGAGCCCCCCTCATGAAGATTGTATCATTCAATTGCAGAGGGCTAGCTAGGCCCGATAAAAAATTAGCTCTTAGAAGACTGCTATATGCCTCGCCTATCGATGTTATTTTCCTCCAGGAAACCCTTAGCTCTGTGGAAGCTATCTCCCTAATATTGCAATCGATGCTTCCAGGCTGGTCCTTTATTAGCCTTGATGCAAGTGGTCATTCAGGAGGCATTGCCCTGTGGTTCAACTTGAGAACTATTAAACTCTATAATTGCTAGGGAGGGCGGAGTTTTCTTAGGGCGAACTTATTCTCGGCTGACCTAGGGCTAGAGATACATGCTATTAATGTCTATGGGTCATGTCAACACAGAACACAATTTTCGGATCGCCTTCTTAACTCTGAACTCTGTCAAAAGGATTTTCTTATTATGGGAGGGGATTTAAACTTCTCCATAGGACATGCGGAATCATGGGGACGGAGAGCACAAATTGACCCCCTTTCAGTCTATTTTGAGAATGTACTGGGAGCCCACAATCTGATGGAGATCCCCATCACAAAGGTGCAACTCACTTGGCAGAATAATAGAACAGGGGAAGATAATCTAGCTCGCATGCTAGACATATTTCTTACTAAGGAAGGCCTCCTCAATCAGGGTCTAATTCACAGGAAATGGGTGGGATTAGGGAGCATCTCTAACCATTTGCTTATCTACATGGAAATAAGTGGAGGGCAGGGAAACCAAAGGGCCCCTACAAGTTCTATGCCACATGGCTAAAGGACCCCTCCTATGTTAGTATGGTCACATATTTCTGGAAGGCACCCCCCTTGCTATAGCATGTCATATTGCGGAAAGATTTGCTCAGAACCTTAATGAGTTGAAGAGACTCTTCAAAATTTGGGCTCATAACAAGAGGAAGCGGGATGACCAAGCTCTTAGAGAGGCTGAAACAGAAATTGTGGATTTTGTGAATACCTTGGGGGGGGTTTACACCTTCACTGAACACAAGGATAGAATCTCATCCCTATATGCTGCTAGAGGGAAAATCCTAAATGAATGTTAAGAATCATGGAGACTGAGAAGTAGAGCGATCTGGATGCTTGAGGGAGATGATAACACCAAGTTTTATCATAAATTTGCAAATGGGAGGAAGGCAAGCAACTAACTAAGGAAGTCACTTTAGGAGAGTTGGAAGCCACCCTCAATTGGTTCAAGAAAGATAAAGAATCCTGGGCCAAACAGTTGGACGGTGGAATTCTACTTAGCATTCTTTGAGATTCTAGGCTTAGACCTCCTCAAGGTAGTGGAAGACTCCAGAGTTAATGGCAAGATGTATGAACCCTTCAATGCTACTTTCATTGCTCTCATCCCTAAGAATGACAATCCAAACTCCTTCGGCGACTACAGACCGATCTCTCTTTGTAACTACATCTATAAGATCATGGCTAAAATCATTGCCAACCACTTAAGGCTCATCCTATCCACCCACATCTCACAGGAACAATTTTCTTTTCTTCAGGACCGTCAAATCCACGAAGTGGTGGGAACAACCCAAGAAGTTATGCACTCATTGCATTACAAGAAAATCAACGGTATGATCCTCAAGGTCGACCTCTTTAAGGCATTTGACAGAGTCTATTGGTTGTATATTAGAATGCTTTTAACCCATCTTGGGTTCCCATTTGTCTTCAATAAATGGATTATGGGTTGTATCATAACACTCCATTCAGTGTTCTGGTCAATGGTGTGGCCTCTCCTTTATTTCATTCTAAAAGAGGCCTTCGACAGGGCTATCCACTCTCACCACTCCTTTTCCTCCTAATAGTGGCGGGGCTTAGTAGACTCATTAAAGCAGAGGCCAGAAGGGTAAGATTATAGGGTATGAAAGTCACAAAATACTGCATCTTAACACACCTGTTATTTGTGGATGATGTCTTAATTTACCTCAATGGAGGTATAGGGGACTTGACCATCATAAAGAACATTTTCTCCCTATTTCAAGTGGCTATAGGCATGATGGTCAACTGCAGTAAATCCACCTTGACAACGGCTGGATGCACTCAACATGAGATCCAATTTGGCCTACAAACATTTCAGTTCACTCTACTGAAACTTGAGGATGGGTTAAAATATCTTGGATATAAGCTGAAGCCTTCGGGATATAAAATAGCAGACTAGACATGGCTTATTGCGAAGATGGAGAAAAGACTCAATATCTGGTACTACAAATATCTCTCCAGGGTAGGTAGACTCATCCTCACCAAGACCATTCTGGAGGCTACATCGGTCTATTGGATTTCCTTGGCATGGATCCCCAGAGGCATACTCTCAAGGATACAGACTCTCTGCTGCAGATTCCTTTGGAAGGGTAATCAGATAGGAAGAATTTTTGCATGGGTCAAGTGGGATGCACTCAACCTTCCAAAGAAATGGGGACCAAGGATGGCAACTTAGATCATCTAATATCTTATGGACCAAGGTGGCAGTCTCCAAATACATTGCCCCTCTCAATGTATTGGATTGGATAAGGCAACCACACAGATACTCATCTGGGATGTCGATTATATGGAAGGTTGTTCTTAAATCCTTGGACATCATCAGAGAAGGCATCACATGGAAAATCAAATCTGATTCGGTGGTTAAAATAGGACAAGACCCTTGGATTGGTTGTGGGGATGCCCACAGACTACCTATGGAGATCAGGAATCATCTAAGAACAATGAATATAACTCATATTAATCACATAGCAGATCCAGAGCATTCCATCCTTTTCAACTTGGAAATCGTCCCACAGCTTAAATATACCTCAGCAATGGGTGCAGATCTAGGAGGACTACATTAGGGCTCTCACTACCGCCCATATCCAAATAGGGGATGTCGTAGACAAAATAATCTGGGAACTATAGAAATTTGGGTCATACACACCTAAGGAAGGCCACCTAGTATTAGCTAATGCCCGACGACCACAAGTCATAGAACATTGGTGGAGGCACTTGTGGAAACTTAGGGCACCCCCAAGATGCAGACTCCTTATGTGGACCATCCTCAACAATAAAATCCCCAAGAGGGATAACCTCCTCAAGCACGCACAAAATGGTCCATTTTGGTGTTGTCTTTGCAAGAGCAGCGATGAATCTGTCTTACATTTATTCATAGAATGCACAGCTACTCAGGAACTTTGGCAGACAATTACTACAGCAGTCTCTACACAGATCAGGTGGCAGGGCTCAAATCCTATGGAGGCTTGGACAAACTGGTGGACAAGGGCTGTCCCGCCTAAACTTCACAACCTCCCACTTCTTATCAGCTGGGCCATTTGGATGGCGCACAACAGACTCATATTCCTGAATGCTTCCCCTCACTGGCCTTCAATTGTTACTCGGATCTTGTCTGATTATACCCTTATCTCGGAAGAAGATAATCTTCCTTAGCCTCGCACTCTTATACCTAAATCCACTAACCACCCACTTCCTTGGGCTTATTTTGATGGTTCTGCATAGGAGGGGAGGTGTGGGGGGGAGCCATCCTATATCTCACTGACCTCCATCTTTTCAATATACAAATGGTCCTAGGAGGAGGCTTGAACAACTTTGCTGAACTATCCACTATCAAATTCCTTATCCAATTTGCATTGGAAAAGCATTGTAGGGCACTGCAACTATTTGGGGATTCACGAGTCGTACGTGATTGGCTTAACAAGAAAACAAGATGCTATACTTACACATTGAGACACATCCTGGATGAGGCTCTTCGACTTTCCTCACATTTTGATTTTTTCATATGCCATCATATTTTCAGGGAAAGGAACGCATCTACCGATCGATTATCCAAAGAGGTTGTGATGAGGCATCTCGGCACTTGGATGATCCTGGAATAGAGGGAAGGGGCCCACTATCAGAATTTTCACAGGCCCTTCATGGACATAGTTGCACAGTAGGCTCAATGGGAGCTAGATACAGGGTTTTTTTTCATGCTTTTACAATCTCCATCTGTAAATATACATATGTTATATTTCACTATTATCTCAGAACTCTACAGCAGTTTGACTCAGGCATATATCTTTTTTGAAAAACAATCTGAAAAATATTTTTTGAATATGGGCCTCCCTGCGTGGTCTCAAGGCACCATAATTTTGATCTGATACAGGCAAACATTAATTTTTTGACAGGCTACGCCTCACTTATAGCATATGCATCACACATATACAACATATAATTTTCCTATTAATGAAAATTATGATTTTTCCAAGGGAAAAAAATACTTGAATTTTGAGTCAAATATGAATGCTTTTATTAAGTTTTTCACAAAAAAGATAGGGATAAAGATCATTGACTATGTTTGAGGAAGAACTAGGTCTTTAAACTTAAATTTAATTTCAATTACTTAATCTATTATTAAAAGTTTTAATATTAATTTTTTTACTAATTATAAAATATATTAATATTTTTTTTCATACATTTATGATTTTCCAATAAATGAGTTAAAATATTTTAATAGTTTTCTTTTATAATTAATATTTTTGTTTTCGTATCTTTATGATTTTACAATAGATGAGTTAAAATATTTTAATAATTTTTTTAATGTATAATGATTTATATTTTTTGAAATTGAAGTTTGTTTATTAGATTTTATATAGAAAATACATTACTCGAATTTTTTTAAATATTTTTAATTTAAAAAAATGTATATATTAAAAAAATTATAGGGTAATAGTTTTGTTAAGTTAAAAAATTGGAAATATATGCATTGAGAAGGTCCGAGTGGTTGTTAGGATTAGTCATTTCCATCAGGCTAGGGTTAGTCATTTCCATCATCGTAAATTGAGGGAGGCCCTAGAAATTGGAAAATGACCCAATAATTTGAATAGAGACAGACAATGGTTGGATTATTAGGAGAAGTTAGGTCTTGTCGTGTCCTCCTAGTTTTTTAAGTTTCTTTTTGGGATTTATTTTGTATGTTTATTTATCTATCTAAGTATTGGTGTCATTTTTGACCATGTTTTAATTATTGATTACTTTTCTTTGAATATATATATATATATATATATATATATATATCACTTGTGTATATTTTTGTTTTATTTTATTTTTCATTAATTATTTTTATTTTAGTTCATTTTATTTCCATTAATTATTTTTATTTATTAAATGATCTTGTTTTTTACTCTTTTTCATCATTTTTGACTTCTCTCTTTGTTTGGAGTTTGACTTTGATTTTTTGAGTCCTCCTATTTTTTTAATAATATTTGATTTTAATAAATTAATTTAAATATTATTTTTCAAAAACTAATGGTTTAATATTATTATTACTTATTAATAGTTGTTTTTAATAAATTAATATCATAATTTAAATATTATTTTTCAAAAACTAGTTGTTTAATATAGCCTTAATAATATTTGTTTTTAATATATTAATAAATTCATATCATAATTTAAATATTATTGTTCAAATATAGTCGTTACTTGAAATTATGGTCTCTACATTGCTCTCTATTTAAGCCTCTACCATGGCTTAGTCATAATGATGAACCACATTTGTTGGTTAGAACCACATTTGTTGGTCGTGATGATAAATCACATTTATTTGTTGGTTTGAAACGTGTAGGCCAAAACTTTCTCTTATGTGATTTCTACAGAAAGAATTTTCTTAAGATTAATATTGTTATAAATCTTTTAAAATTCAGATTTAATTTAAGATTAGATATATTAAGAGAAATTGTTTTTCATCTTCAATCTTTTTAATGTCAAAAAAGTGATATTTTAAATTAGGGTGTAATTTTGAAAACCCATAACAATGTGAATTTTTTTCTTTATAATAGTCAAAATCACTTGAAAAAATCGAACTTTGATAAAAAAATAACAACACTTCTCTTAATCATCCTAACTAAATCCAATTAACATAAACAATTATTTCTTATTACAAATACATCTCAATTTAAATTATTAATTTAGTTATCTCATAACTTTTAAAATATGTAATAAAACCAATAATATCTACATAAAACAAATTGACTCACATCAAACTATAACATTGTTTTTATTAACATACATTTCAATTTAAACAACTTAATTTCATTATTTTTTAAAAATAATTATGTAATTTTTTTCCATTTTTATCTCTTTATTATAACTTCTCATTTTTAATTTTATATTTTAATTTTCCCATTCACATTTTGTTTATATTTTAAGGTATATATTAAATATTATTAAATTAAAATTTATATTTAATTTCTCATTTTTAATTTTATATTTTAATTTTTCCATTCACATTTTTTTATATTTTCTTTATATTTTAAGTTATATATTAAATATTATTAATTTAAAATTTATATTTTCTTTCTCATTTTTAATTTTGTATTTTAATTTTTCCATTCACATTTTTTTTATATTTAAATTTATATATTAAATATTATTAAATAAAATTTATATTTTATTACAAATTTTATAAGTTTATAAATGTTTAGAAAATACAATAAACTTAAAAAAAATAGATTAAAAAATTATATAATTTGTAAAGCATGATAACAATGTTTTGAAATATGAAGTAATAAATTAAAATATAAATCTAAGTTAAAGATATTCAATTTTTTATAAGTTTAAAAATAATTTTTTAGTCCCTATTTTATTCTGGATTAAAATGGATACAAACAAACATTTAATTTTAACAACAATTAATACTAACAAAACTTTGTAACTACATCAACTAACTTACTAACTTTTTAATTTGAATAATTAAAAAATGTTTAGAATGAAAATTATTATTTTTTTTGGTTATATAATTTTTTAATAAAATTATTATTTATATTATTTAAATTTTTTAAATATATTAATAAATCTAAAATTTTGAAATATTTAATCTATATAAATTAAAAAACTCAAATCTGTCATTTTATTAGTTTTAAATAAAATTTCGTCTACAAGGGGTAGCTCAAGTGGAAATGGTCGTGGAAATGAAGTCTCACCGAACCGGAGATCTTGGGTTCGATTCTTGTGCTACCCTCCCCGGAAATGGGATGAATAAAATGAGAGGGTCCTACCAAGCTTACAAAAAAAAATTAGTTTTAAATAAAATTTCGTAAAAAATTATACTCTTAACAACACAAACATAAAACAACGGACATGTAAAAACTCGAAAATGAGAGGGTCCTACCAAGCTTACAAAAAAAAAATAGTTTTAAATAAAATTTCGTAAAAAATTATAATCTTAACAACACAAACATAAAACCTAAAACTTCATCGTTTATAGTTTGGAAAAATAATTAAACCATTTTAAATTGGATAGAGGACAAAGTAAATCATAGTACTTGTTCCATACACATTAAATATATTTGTATTCATTTAAAACTTAAAACTACATTATTTATGTCACACCAGGCAGTAACTCCTCGAAACAATTCATTGATTTCATTTAGGTTGGTGTTTGTTATATACATGAGGGAGAGATTGTTCATTTCATCTCCCGGTGACTATTCATATTCTCTATTATTTATTTACATCAATTTCAGTTATTCACCCAATCCTGATGATTAGGTGTCAACATTCCCCCCCTTAATCTGAATGGATGTTCGTGAGTCCAAGCATCTTTCTGATTCTTTAAAGATTTTCTCTTCCAAGCGCTTTGGTGAAGATGTCTGCAATTTGCTCGTTCGTGGAACAATGGCGGAGATGGATTGTTTTGGCCTCAACATGATGTCGAAACAGATGATATTTAGTATTGATGTGCTTCATTTGATCATGGAACTTTGGGTTTGTTATGAAACCAGCTCACAAAAAGATAGAAAAGAGAGATCCACGCCTTAGAATTCAGCCTCTTCGAGGGGGCAACCTCCTTTACATTACATAAATGAACAATTCTTGGATGATACAAATGAAAATACCTCCTTTCTATATATAGGAGTCTAAGTGGTCCCAATACAATCAAAGCCTACATAACAATAATATTGTAGGGCACAACAATAACAATAGTGGGCTTCTATGTGGCACAATAGTAACAATATGGGCACTACATGGGTACATCAATATAAATAAGGGGTATAACTACAATAGTAATGGGGTAATCACTAGTATTATAGGGACCCAACATGCCCCTCTCCTTCAAAAAAGTGTTGTCCTCAACGCTTGAGTAGTTCAGGATACTTCTGCATAAAATTCTCATCCTCCCATGTGGAATCTTCAGCGGATAAGTTCTTCCACTTGATAAGGTACTCTGAAATTGATCGATTTCGTAGCTGTCGAGTTCTTGTTTCTATAACTGCTTCCGGTTCCAATATAATTTTTCCTTCTTCGTCAAGTTCTGGCAATATTGTTTGAACTGGGAGCTTGTCGCCTATAACCTTCTTTAAGCATGAAACATGGAAAACTGGGTGCAATCGAGAAGCTGCAGGAAGCTCCAATTTGTATGCCATAGTACCAATCTTTTGCAACACCTTGTACGGACCATAATACTTTGGTGATAATTTATTATCCTTCTTAGCTTGCTTGAGGGACATTTGCTTATATGGTTGTAGCCGTAGGAATACCCAATCACCTACATCAAAACTTCTTTCACTGCGATGTTGATCTGCCTGTTGTTTCATTCTATTCTGTGCCAACACAAGGTTATCCTTTAAGAGTTGGAGGACTTGTTGTTGATGTTCGATGTGATGTTCCACTGCCTGAACCTTAGAATTTTCTCTTAAATATGATGTGATGGATGGTGGTTGATACCCATAAAGTGCCATAAATGGGGTCATTTTTGTTGCTGTATGAAAGGAAGTGTTATACCACCATTCAGCCAGAGGCAACCATTTGACCCATTGTGTCTGTTTATCAGATACAAAGCAACGAAGATATCCTTCCAAACATTTGTTTACTATCTCAGTTTGCCCATCAGATTGAGGATGATAAGATGAGCTATGAGCTAACTGAGTACCAAGACAAGAAAATAATTCTGTCCAAAAATTTCCAGTGAAAATGGGATCTCTGTCACTTACAATAATCTTTGGGTTTCCATGTAGCTTTTGAACTGTTTCCATAAATGCAGTAGAAACTGTACTGGCTTTAAATGGATGTGATAATGCACAAAAGTGTGCATACTTGGTAAGTCTGTCAACTACCACCATGATGACACTCTTTCCCTCAGACTTGGGTAAACCTGTGATAAAATCCATTGAAACCTCCTCCCAACGTTGGCTTGGAATGGATAAAGGTTGTAATAGACCCGGTGTCTTAATTGTTTCAACTTTATTTTGTTGGCAAACCAAACATTCCGCCACAAACTTTTGAATATCTGATTTAAGGCCATCCCAAAAAAATTCCTTCTTAACCCTGTGGTAAGTTTTTAAAAATCCTGAGTGCCCTCCTAAGGGAGAAGTGTGCAATTCCATAAGAATCTTTTGTTTTAGCTGGGAATTCTTACAGAGGTATAAGCGATCTTTGTACCATAACGAATCATTTTTCCAGCTAAATGTATCAGAAGTACTGGAATCTTGTTGTAGCTTTTGAATAAGTGCCCACACTTCTTCGTCATTCTTCCATTCCTCCCTTGCTTCGTTTATCCAATCTGGTTGGATAATAGAAATGGCACACAACAATGCTTCCACATCCTCATCCTTTCTTGAGAGTGCATCTGCCACCACATTTTGCTTCCCTTTTTTGTAGATGATTTCAAAGTCATAACCCAACATCTTTGTGACCCACTTTTGTTGCTCTTCAGAGGATAATCTTTGTTCTAAAAAGTATTTAAGGCTATCATGATCCGTTTTTACCTTGAAGTGTCTTCCCATTAGGTAGGGTCGCCATTTCTTAAGTGCATGGAGTATTGCCAACATTTCCTTCTCATAAATAGCTTTTCTTAAAAACTTTCCCTTGATTGGACGACTTTCAAAAGCAATGGGTCTTTCATCTTGCATTAGAACAGCACCAATTCCATTTCCTGAAGCATCACATTCCACAATAAAGGTTTTTGTGAAGTCCGGTGTAGCTAAGACCGGTGCTTGGCACATTGCCTCTTTAAGATGTTCAAAGGCCTTTGTTGCTTCCGAATTCCATGAAAATGAATCTTTCTTCAATAATGTTGTTAGAGGTGCTGCTATTCTCCCATAATTCTTAACAAACTTGCGATAATACCCTGTCAACCCAAGAAATCCTCGCAGATGCTTTATGGATGTGGGGATTTTCCATTCCTTAATGGCTTTAATTTTGCTAGGGTCTACCTTAACTCCTTCATGAGATACAATATGACCCAAATATTCCACCTCCTGGACTCCAAAGAAACATTTGGATCTTTTTGCATATAATTGTTTCTCCTCCAATAGTTGTAGCACCCTGTCAACATGTTCAACATGATCCTTCCAAGACTTGCTGTAGATTAGTATATCATCAAAAAATACTAACACAAATTTTCTAAGGAATGGTTTGAAAATTGAATTCATCAAACCTTGAAATGTTGAAGGTGCATTGGTAAGGCCAAAAGGCATGACCAAAAATTCATAATGACCCTCATGAGTTCTAAATGCTGTTTTTGGAATGTCTTCAATCTTCATTCTGATTTGATGATATCCCGAACGAAGATCCAACTTGGTGAAGTAAATTGATCCATGCAATTCATCCAGTAATTCATCAATAACAGGAATGGGGAACTTATCTTTAATAGTGAGCTTGTTGAGCTCCCTATAATCTGGACACATGCGCCATGATCCATCCTTCTTGTGCACCAATACTACTGGAGCTGAGAAAGAACTTTGACTCGGTTGAATTATACCAGCCTCTAGCATTTCTGCAACCATACGTTCAATTTCACTTTTTTGGACATATGGATATCTGTACGGCCTGATGTTTGGAGGAACACTTCCTGGAATCAGATGAATAGCATGATCATGATCACGCATAGGTGGGAGACCTTTGGGAGTCTCAAATACCTTGGAATGATTGTCCAGGACTTTTTGGAGATCTGGAGAAATAGATGATTCCAATGTGGAAACATCTAGCGAACATAATTGTGCAATTACACCTCTTTGCTCCTTTTTTAGAAGCTTTGTCATTCCATTAGAGCTGATTATCTTTCCTGGTTTCCCTGCAATACCCCTTAATTCAACTTCCTTTCCTTCCACAGAAAATTTCATGAAAAGTTCTTGAAAATTAAAAGCTATTGTACCCAAGGATTGTAGCCATTGGACTCCTAGTACAACATCAGCACCTCCCATTGGAATGGAAAGCATTGGGCTAGTCAATACATATTCTCCCATGGATAGCTTGATATTATGGCACTTTCCAGAACAATTTATTGTTCCTCCATTTGCAATCATCACTTGACACTCTGGTGCTGGATATAGGAAGCAATTCAATTCTTTTGCTACCCTACAATGAATAAAATTGTGGGTGCTTCCTGAATCAATCAACACTATTACCTTTTTCTTCTTGATTTGTCCTTCTATCTTGATGGTTTGAGGAGTGGTAATTCCCGCCAATGCATTACAAGATATGGTCGGATTTATTTGTTCTTCATCTAGGCTTTGTTCCTGGAATATATCCTCTTCTTTTGACCTTTCTTGCTCCTTTTCTTCTTCCTCTTCACAATCTATGTAGAATAATTTCTTCTCAGCACACTTATGACCTTTTGTGTATTTGCTATCACAATTGTAACAAAGCCCTTTTGCTCTTTTTTCTTCCAATTGTTGTGGTGTCAACCTTGTAGGTTGTGGAAGACTATGGGCAACAACACTTCCTTCTTTATAGTTGTGAATGGTATGCTTCCTAGTTGCCATAATTTTGCTTTCCATTTTTCTTGCTAACCTGAATGCCTTCTCTAATGAATCAGGTTCCCAAAGGCGCACATCATGTTGGATATTATCCTTTAAAGACCCTATGAACACATCAATCCTATGCTCCTCTGGAATATCTTTTACCCTTATGTTCAATTTTTGGAACTCCTCAATGTGCTCCATTATTGAACCCTTTTGTTTGAGACTTATCAATTGGCTAAAAAAAGTGTTGCTTTTTGTATCCTCATAATGTGCTATCAATTCTTCCGTAAAAATTGCCCAAGTGATAAATGGTTTACGAGAACAAAGCCATTGATACCATACAAACTGATTTGGTTCCAAATATAAAGTTGCCATACGTACCTTTTGTGTGTTTTGCACATTATTGAGATCGAAGAATTGCTCCATCTGTAATATCCATGTGGCGGGATCCTTGCCATCAAACTTCCTCATATCGATTTTTGGAACATGGTGAGTCTTTGATCCAACATTAGAGTCTATGGAATCATGATTAACATTTCTTTTGTTCTCATCATGAGTTTCCTTTACTACCTTTTCACCATTAGTGACCCTTTCTTGTAGCAACTTCTTCAATTCTTCCATGTTTGTATTCAAATCTATCTTCAAATTTGCCATCGAATCCTCCATCTTAGCTTCCATGCCCTTTATCTTAGATTCCACGCCATTTACCTTAGATTCCACGCCACTTATCTTAGCTTCTGTTAGCTTTTGTGAGCGTGACATTTGTTGCACTTGTTCTTGTAATTTTGATATATCATGTAGCATTTCTTCCTCTTCTTCATGAGTCATGCTAGAGCTTTCAGGTCCTTACTAGGTGTTTGCATTTTCTTTCCTCGGGGCATCAGTTACCGATAATAATGCTTTACTATGCCCTTTGAATTCCGTTAAACCAAGCTTACACAAAAATTAAAAAAAAAACTACACACCTTTTTTCACTTTATAGAAGCCTGATATTGAATCTGATGTATCTCTGTAATTTCGGATCATCCAATTCTGAAATTGCTACCTGTAGTAGCCTTCTGCAGCCTCTTTCCAATGCCACAAGTCTGAGCCAAATTGGATTCTCCAAGGAAGAGTTATGTGAAATCTCCCACAGTGACTTGCTTTTAGACTAGTTCAGTAGAGCGAAGTTGTACGACGTGCCACGAGTCACTGTTTCGACCTTTGGATCTGAAAAACACCCAAAAAAACTACAGTCCGTCCTCTTTCTGTACCTTCTTACGAAACTTCAATCCGATGCTCAGAAAGAAAGTTATGACGATTTTCCCCAGGTCACCTGTTTTGAGTGTAATTCAGGAGTCATCAAAAAGACCAACTTCCTGAGATCATATCTCCGAAAATATCGCGCGAAAAGATCTGAAATTTGGACCCAAGGTTCACGCGATGTCTTCTCAAATGGGTTTTTTTTGCGACTTCTGAAACGTCACAGAAAAAAAGTTATAGCGAAAATGCCACGATGACCTGTTTGGAGCAGCGAAACCCTAGAATCCAAAGCTCTGATACCAAATGTTATGAAACCAGCTCACAAAAAGATAGAAAAGAGAGATCCACGCCTTAGAATTCAGCCTCTTCGAGGGGGCAACCTCCTTTACATTACATAAATGAACAATTCTTGGATGATACAAATGAAAATACCTCCTTTCTATATATAGGAGTCTAAGTGGTCCCAATACAATCAAAGCCTACATAACAATAATATTGTAGGGCACAACAATAACAATAGTGGGCTTCTATGTGGCACAATAGTAACAATATGGGCACTACATGGGTACATCAATATAAATAAGGGGTATAACTACAATAGTAATGGGGTAATCACTAGTATTATAGGGACCCAACAGGGTTCTTGGCCAACTTTATTGCAGAGGTATTGTCAATCATGAGTGGAGTTGATTGTACTTGTTTTACCTACAAATCTTCAAGAATTTTCCTGAGCCACACAATTTCTTTTGTTGCCTCAGCTGCTGCCACGTATTCTGCTTCTGTTGTGGAATCTGCTGGAACTGATTGTTTGCGTGATCTCCAGGAGACAGCTTCTGATCCAAGACTCATAGTATATCCTGGGACAGCTCCTGATCCAAGACTCATAGCATATCTTGAAGTAGATACCCCAGTTTCTTTATCTCCATCGAAGTCTGAATCAGAGTATCCAATTAAGTTAAAGTTGTCCACTTGTGTATACTTGATTCCAAAGTCTTGAGTTCCCTTCAAGTACCTTAGAACTCTTTTTGCAGCAAACCAATGTCCCTCACAAGGCTTTTTCATAAACTTGGAGAGGATTCCAACAACAAACGAAATGTCTGGTCTGGTAGTAGTTAGGTAGTTGAGACTTCCTACAAGTTGTCTATACTTTGTTGCATCCTCAAATTCTTTTCCTTTAATAGATGTGAGCTTTAAGTTTTGTTCCATTGGAGTAGCAAGAGGATTGCATTCTGTCATGCCAAACCTATTCAACAGATCTCCAATGTACTTCTTTTGAGAAAGAAATATGGACTTCGGATGTTGAGTTACTTCAATACCAAGATAGTAATGAACATAGCCCAAATCAGTCATTTCAAAACTTTTCCCCAATTCCTTCTTTATGGATGCAATGTAGCTTTCATTGTTCCCTGTCATCAAAAGATCATCTACATATACCATAATATATACAACTATTTTGCCAACTTTCTTGACAAATAAAGTTGCATCATCAAGATCATAATGTTTGAAATTGAGTTTCAGAAGATGCTCAGTTAGTTTTTCATACTAGGCTCGTGGTGCTTGTTTGAGGCCATACAAGGATTTCACAAGTTTGCATACTTTATGTTCATGTCCTTTCACAACAAATCCTTCAGGCTAGGACATAAAAACATTCTCTTTTAGATCTCCATTCAAGAAAGCAGTTTTTACATCCATTTGATGGACTTTCCAACCGTTCTGAGCTGCTAGGGCAAAGAGTGTCTGGATGGTAGCCCATTTTGCTGTGGGGGCAAAAGTCTCCTCATAATCGACCCCTTCCTTCTATGCAAAACCTTTTGCCACAAGCTTGGCTTTGTGCTTGTCAAGTGAGCCATCAGCTTTATACTTGTTCTTGTAGACCCACTTGCAGCCAATTGGTTTGGTTCCTAATGGAGGATCAACCAGCTTCCAAGTGCCATTCTTTATGAGGGCATCATACTCCTTTTGCATCGCTTCTTTCCATTCATCATGAGAAGCAGCTTATTTGAAGGAAGTTGGTTCAAAATCTGTAGACAAATTCAATTCACAATCATAAGAAACATCCATATCAACAGGTCAATTAGAGTCATCTACATCACCTCCATTTTGCTGGTTTGAATTTCTAGTTCCTATCTTTCCAACCTCATTAGGATGAACACTTTCAAGTGTCTTTATCAGCCACTTTGGAGGACCTTTCTTAGATGGTCCAGGCTGCTCCATTGATTGAGTTGGGACTGAATCAAGATTGAGTCTCCCAATTCTATCAATCACATCACTTAAAGCATCATCCGTTGTTGGAGTTTCATGCAGGGGAGAGAGTTCTTCAGAAGAAGATTCCACATGTTGATCTAGTATAGGAATCCCCCCTTCAAGATGTGAAATCTAATTATCAAATTCTTGAAATGATTTTGCATTTGCGAATCTATCCAAGCGATCAAGTTGCTGCTCAACAACATTGTCAGTTTTGGATGATTCAAGAAAAATTACGTCTCTAGATACAACAAAATTTTTATTGACTTCATCATAGAGATGGTATGCTTTGGAGGTGTTTGAATACCCCAGGAAGATACACTTACGACTTCTTGCACCAAGTTTGTTTCTATGTACCTTTGGTATCAAGGCATAACAGGTGGAACCAAAGACCCTGAGATGCTTTACCGAAGGAACGTGCCCATACCACATTTCATATGGAGTCTTGTTTCTAATAGCATTAGATGGACATCTATTCTTTATATATGCAGCACATAGAACAGCATCAGCCCAAAACATTATTTTTACATTTTTGAAGAAGAGCATGGAGCGTACCATATTTAAGATTATCCTATTCATTCTTTCAGCTACACCATTCTATTGGGGATTATAAGGCACAGTGGTTTGATGTTTGATCCCATGTTGGTGAAGATAGTTTTCAAATTCATTTGATGTGTATTCTTTTCCATTATCAGTGCAAATAGACCCAATATGAGAGTGTGCATCATTTTCAATCCATTTATGAAATTTCTTGAATGTTTGAAAAGCATCAGATTTGTTCTTCAATAAATAAACCCAACACATTCTGGTGTAGTCATCAATAAATGTCATCATATATTTATTTCCATTTGCAGAAGGAACAAGCATTGGACCACATAAATCTAAATGAATGAGTTCAATTTTTCTATGTGCTCTTGAATGTGAATCATGAAAAGACTGTTTGCTATGCTTTCCTAGAATGCAAGTATCACATTGCTTAAATTTCCTAGGAATTGTAGGCAAACTAGCAACACCATTTTTCTTCAACAAGCGGAGGTTGTCATAGTTCAAATGTCCAAATCTAGCATGTCATAATAAACTTGATGGAAGTGTACCTTCTTCATAATAAAAGTTGTATGAGAAATGTTGTGCACGAGGAGAGGTACCTTGTAGCTTGAGAAACCTTTCTTCTTCTATTCCCCTCATGACAAGTGAGTGGTCAGATGCTTTTCTCACCTCAAGCTTTCCATCAAACATATGAATGGAGTGACCTTGCTGGCAGATGTGGACCAAGGATAGCAAGTTTCTCTTCAGTTGTGGGAGATATAGAACATGATGCAGAAGGAAGTCTAGAAGACCAGCAATTTAAGCCTGATTGTGCCAAGCCATGATGGCTTGATTTTTTATTGGTCTGCAAAGTATACTACTCCATCAACATTGTCAATAAATTCTTCAAAAAAATCTTTTCTATGAGTCATGTGGCAAGTTGCTCCTGAATCAAGCAACCAATAATTTTCCCAAGAAGCAAGTGAAGCATTAAATAAATCTTCATTTACTCCAACATTACATTGTGCCACAACGTAATGAGTGGATTCAGGTGCTTTACCTTTATCTGTATCATTAGTTTTATTTTTCTGTTGGTTTCTTTGCTGCTCAATTTTGTCCCATGGTAACTTGCGTGTAGAGGCATCATGTGATCCATTTCTTTTGCAGTGTATGCAGTGCAAATCTACCTTTTCTCCTTGAGAGTGTCTACCCCCCCCCCCCCCCCCACCTCTGAAATATCTTCCTCTTCCTCTTCGACCACCTCTTCCTCTGGAAGAATCTTGAGCAGGATTCTTTTCTTTATGAGCAAGGCACACAGCCTCTTCAGAAGATTCAGGGGTTGTCTTCTTTCCAAAAGCTTTCTCTCTTTCAGCAAATTTTTTCACAAGAGAGTCAAAGGTAATATCTTTGAGATTTCCATTTGCTTGCAGTGACTCAAGATAATTGGAATAAGTAGGATAAAGTGCCTTGAGAAAGGCAATAAGAGGAATATCCAATTCAAGGTTAGTGGCTTTGATATCATGCATTATAGATTTTACTTCGGATGCAAGAGCAAGAGGATCATTATTTTGCAATTCAAGAGTGAAGATTTTAATCATGAGTTGAACAACTTCAAGTGCAGAATGTGAGTCATAGAGTTCTTTCAGCTTTTGTAAGGCTTCGAAAGCAGTTGAAAATGGCGAAATATGGCGACTCGCCTCTTCACTTACAGATGCTGCAATTAATGCATAGGCTTTGTTGTTCTTATTTTCCCAAATGGCGAACTCTTTGTCTGAGGTAGGCTGTTCTGGCTCTTTGTCTCCATCTCCAACACACACTCCTTTCCACAACTCATTGAAAATGAGGGTGTGTTTTATCATCCGGGACCATTCAGGATAGTTCTCCTTGCGAGTGAGAAATATTCCCACAATAGATATGATTGAATGCATTATAAAATCTGAGTGCTGTAGAAATACTTTTGCTAGCAAAAATGTGCTTTTGTGGAGAAAAAAAACTTTTGCTGCTAAAAAATTGATTAATGCAACTAGATTTATTGAGTTTACTATCTTATTTAAAGACGAAAATGAGCTTTATCAATGAAGCAAAGACTGTATAGCTGCTACTGCATCAGCCTTATGTTCTCGCAATGTCCTCTCAGCCACTTTCTTGTCCAACTCAAGCTCAGTTGCAATCAGATCTACATTAGCTAGATCAATTTTGACAGCTGCATGTTCTTTTTTCTCAGATCCTCATTGCATTCCTATCTACCTCTGTTAATGAGGCTATTGACACTTTCCACCTGTGTAACTCCTGCACATACGTTGAAGTAGAACCCGTGTGCAATACAACGCATGATCCAGCGAGAATCAACGTATAATCAATAGTTATAATCAGTGGAAGGTTAAACGATATGGGATACCAGTGCGGAATATGTGTATACCAAATGTATACAATTGTCAGTAAGGTTAAACGATATGGATGTATATCAGTGCGGAGTATGGGATAAATGATACCAGGAGTATGGTGAAGATGGGATAAACCCCACTACCATAGTCAATGCAGCAAAGAGGTAATACAAGCCCGTTCAAGACAGTAACGTCCCATCAGCCACACCAGCATATCTCCTTGCTTCCACCCACAATTGACACTTCATCTCGCACCTTGAGCAGCACTGCGACTAGTGGTTTCCAATGACAGATCCTCTATTTCTGGAATATCTAGATGTGGCTAGAGGCGTTGGAGGATTATCAGTCAGTATTATGTTTGACAGAAAACTCGGCGCATGCAAGGAAGATTATAGAGTAGAGCAATGTATTATATGCAGGTGATTATGAATAAAAAATGGTCAGAGAAGAGCAGAGGAGCAGCGCTCTGTATGCAAGGCAAAACATAGCCAAAATAAGGAGTTACAAAGCAGAGGGAAACCAAAAATGGCGCTGGCTCTGATACCATGTCAGACCAGGTAGTAACTCTTCAAAATAATTCATTGATTTCATTTAGGTTGGTGTTTGGCGCTGGCTCTGATACCATGTCAGACCAGACAGTAACTCCTCGAAACAATTCATTGATTTCATTTAAGTTGGTGTATATTATATACATGAGGGAGAGACTGTTCATTTCATCTCCTGGTGACTATTCATATTCTCTATTATTTATTTACATCAATTTCAGTTATTCCCCCATCTTGATGATTAGGTGTCAACAGTTTATAGTTTGAAAAAATAATTGAACTATTCTAAATTTTCAATAAAAAGTTATTTAATTTTTCATAAACATATGTTAATTGTATAGAGAAATAGAAGTAAACGTATTGAAAAGTTATCTAATTTTTCATAAACATATCTTAATGGTATAGATAAATAAATGTAAAAGTAAATAGTACTTGTTACATATATATTAAATAGTGGTATTTTTGTTTAATATAGAGATTATTTTAGTAAATAACACTTAAATAGCCCCAAGAGTTAGCTCAATGGATCAAATCAAGTGCCTCGCCAATGGGAGGTCATAGGGTCGAATCCCAAAAGCTCTTGGGGTCAGGTCAGTAAATAGGCCGAGGGGTGTTGATGCCCTTTGGGTGACATCCACTCAGTGTTAAACAACCCTAGATGTAGCAGCTACCCACTGACCCGGGTATCCCTGAACTAGTAAGTGAAAAAAATAACACTTAAATCTATGAAATATGAATTTTTATGTAGTGTTTAGTTTTTATTAAAGTTTAAGAATTTGTATGTAAAGTTTAGTTTTTATTAAAGTTTAAATGTGGAAAAAGTTCAGTGAGGCAGTTGTTAGTGATGGTCAATAATCGAGGATGTTGGTCCTCCGGGTCCGAGGTTCAATCAAAGTGACCAAAAAATAATGTAATCATCAAAAGAATAAACAATAATTGAATATTACCAAAAAAACATGTTTGAAGATAAAAATTATCATCCAAAAAATTAAATTACAAGACATCCAAACTTTGAAAATTATGATGCGGAAAAATTAAATTACAAGACATCCAAGATTACAATAGTCCTACTAACAACATTGACAAATGTTCTAACCGTTTTAAATGAATTTTAAATAATCTTAGAATGACACTCGACAATCTGGCCACTCTTTGGGAAATTAATTTTATCAAAAATAATAATTAATAAAAATTAAGTTATTATAAATAAATATGTAAAACATTAAAAGATTTGAAACACTGAAGAACTGCTGTCATAGAAGTATCTAAAAGCGCATTTAGATTTGCGTATTTCTGAAGAACTTTACATTATGTAAATCAAATAAAGAATGAGTTGAGCTACGAAAGTAAGTTTTACAGAGAGTTTACTCCAGAGCCATTCGATTTCATGCACATTAATAGCTTTGCTCGCAAAAGAATTCAAATACACAAAATCTATTATAAATTTGAAAGAAATGTATTCGCTGTAATTTTTGTGTCCTCCAAACTTTTGTACTTAGCATGAATAAGTCAAACCTTTATCCCCTAAAATCAAGAAAAGTTTAACAAACAAACCGCCAGACTGAAGCATTTCAGAAAAACAATTGTAAACGGAGACCAAACAAGTGCAGTGTGCCCGGAATTGGGAAGCTTCGTGAATTCTTCATCACCCTCATGCTGTGGACTCTCAGTGTTCTGCCGGAAAGTGCGAGGGCCATAGAGAGCCGTGGCGCCATCGATATCGTCATCGCTCAACTGACGCTTTACCTTTCTGGTTTCAAGATTGGGGAACATGACGGATCCATCAACACTGGAATGGTCCAACCCAATGAGGTGCCCGATTTCATGAAGCGCCACCGACTCAAGATCCATGGCGGACCTATCATCCGTGATGCCCATGCTCACCGTCCAAACCTCGGCGCTGTCCACGTGAAATCGCCCGTCCTCCGGTGCAAACGCATGTGACAGTACGCCCAGACGCCCGTCGAAGGGAAATCCATCTGCGTGGTCTCCGTCAAAGAACTCAATCTTTATAATCGCCCCTTCAAAGTCATCGATCTCGTGGAAATCAATGGGAACGATAGCGGCCCACGAGTGAAAGGCGGAAGCCACTGCAGACCTAATGTCTTTGCTGGACAGGATGTTCGACTCGGGGAGGCTGGAGAAGGCGTAGGTCAGATTTCTTGTGGTCTCCCACTTTTTGTTACCGCGCAGGATCTTCCATTGTTGGCCCTCCAGTGGGGGAGGCAAATGGCTACGGTTTCCGCTGGATCTTGTATTCGGTCTGGGCAGAAGCATGAGAGGCAACCCGTCTCGAACGTCTTCCCTCCCGCATCTGGGAACTCGCAGAACGTGCAGGGTGGCTCTGTCTAAAGTTCCCGTCACAGAAAGATTGAAGCTCCTCTGGTACAAACGGAGGCCCGCCTCCAGATGGTCGTCGAACAGCGGTGTGGGTGGCGTGTGAGGCGGGAGATATCCCAAGGTTCCCATAAACTTCTTCAACTCCATGAGTCCACTGTGCGTGTCTCCTTTCTGCAAGTTGCTCAGCAAATCAAATTTGGAGGCCGCAGTGATAGGCTGCTTATCGGATTTCGGGTGATTCATGGACGATATGTTGGCCCTACTACTGTTATCTGTTCGTCCGTCGGATGAAGTCGCCTTGGCCAACAAGACTGCCACTACAACTACTAAGCCTATCAGCCCTCTGCACAGATAGCGTATTGCGGCCATTAAATCTCTTTAGCTCTTACTAATTTCCTTCAACCTGACAACACTTCTTTAAATCTCTGCACCCAAATATCAATTTCTCCGGTTTAGATCATTCCACCGCCACTTATCAAATTGAAAATTATGATTTAGTTATGATTCTGATTCTGATTCTGTTACAGACATCTAGTTATGATTCTATTTCTGTTCGTCCGTGGGTTGAGGTGGCCTTGCCCAAGAAAACAGCCACCAGAACTACAAAGCCTATCAGCCCTCTGCACTGATACTGTATTTTGGCCATTAAATCTCTTTGGTAATTAGTTTAAACTTTTTGTGCTCCAAACCCTGATATCAAATTCAAACTACGTTACACAGCTTCAAGATTTCTCACCGACAAATTTACTTTTTCCTGAACTCTCCAAACGGTGTGTATATATATCCCAGAATCAGTGATCCAAAGAAAATAAAGAAACTTGCCCAAAGCAGTCAAAATTTAAATTTAAATTTAAAAAAGCAGTGAAAATTTTCCAATTGAATTGCGATCTCTTTTTTATTTTTATTTTCGATATATTTTATTTTTTATATTTTTCGCAAATGGATGAAAAAAATCAAATTTGAAATTCCAATTTGTTTTAAACTTTTATTTTCATGATTAATATTTTTTATAATTTTCCCCATTTAAAAGTGCATTTCTTCCCTTTTTTTTCATTTTTTTTTTTAATATTAATATTTTTTTTTTTCTTTTTCTGTTTTCTATTTCATGTTTAAATATTTTATATATGCATTTATGCCAGTTATAATCATTCATAATATAATTCTCGTATGTTTATTTATTTTCTATTCTCTTAACATCAACCCATTAACCAAATTTTCCCAACTTAAAATTGCATTTCCTTTCTATAATTTTTTTTTTTTTAATTTTAATATTAATATATTTTCTTTTTCTTTTTTATTTCATGTTTAAATATTTTATATATGCATTTATGCCGGTTATAATCATTCATAATATAATCCTTTCTTTGATAGGCATTTATAGCAAATATGTTATCATTTAAATTTTATATTTAATATTTGTTTTTCAAAATTTATTAAATATTTAATATTATTATATTTATTATTTTGTTAATTTTAAATAATTGTAAAAATAAATATAATATAAATTAAAATTAAAATTAAAATTAGAATTAGAATAAGAATAAGAATAAGAATAAGAATAAGAGAAACAGTCTTAAGAGGGCAATCATAGGAAGAGGAGGGTTCGCGTCTGAAACAAAGAATGGCTAGGTTCTGCGGTGCCGCCGACACGCTGATCTGCGAAGAGGCAGAGAAGACAAAGAACACAGGGAGATTGAACGCCGGACTAACCCAACCGAGTGCGCTGATATGGATCTGGCAATGCAGAGGACGAGATCACAACCCCTCAGCAACGAATCGAGCCTCGGATGATGAATGGCCTGCTCTCAGGTCATGGTCGGTTTCCCATTATCTGATTAAAGGTTTTTTTCATAATAAACCTTTTTCCCTTACTGTAACAGGTTACGGCCAGGAAGATTCACACCGTAAACGTTCAGATCTGCAAACGATAGCGCAACCCTACCTCGATCCGCAGCCTCAAATTGCGATTAAGGGTAAGAACGGAGAGATTTGGCCGGAGACAGCTGCGCGAGCAGGAGCCACAAAGAATACTGGCTCATTTCCAGTTGGAAGAAGCAGGAGCGGCTCAGATCTGATATCAGAGAGCCCTGGGGAGGAAAGAACACGAATCACCGGTCCTGAATCAAATAAGGCACGCCCAGAATCTAAGAAATGGATGATACGAGGTGGACGATCGCCAGATCTGGAGAATCAGGGCTTGATTAAGGCCGATCCATCAGATCTGAAACAAATATTTATCAGATCTGTAGAAGGCAAACACTGTTGTGCACAAATCAAGGAGGGGATGGATGTCCAGGAGTTAAAAAAACAGATCCAGATCAAATTGGGAATTCCGGCAGCACTCCAAAGTCTCTTATTCTCAGGGATCTGTATGCAGGACCAACACACTCTCCAGCATTACGGAGTTGTCAAAGATTCAACCATCATCCTCAACCTCAGACTCCGAGGCGGATGCAAGGGAACCAGCTCAAAAAATCCAGGCTCTTTCCGCGATGCAGTTAAAGGAAAAGAACCAATGCAACACAGAACAGCATCCACACCAGAGCTTCCAGGACCCTACATTGTGGAACAGAAGTCAGAAGCACCTATTTTAACTATATCATTGCCAGAGGTAATAGATCTACACTCATATCTAACTCATAATGCTGTTATATGCAGATTTAACGGTTATTGGCCCAAAGCTGATGCACTACACCATTGGATCTACACATCATGGACACCCAATTGTGAAATATATCTATGCCCTAAGGGATTCTTCATAGTCAGATTTAGCACAGAGCTAGAACGAGACAATACCATTAACCAGGGGCCCTAGTTCTGGGGCAATGCTGGTCTCTTTCTCACACCATGGTTCCCCGAGTTCGACGCCAATACCATGGTAGTATCGACAATGCCAGTCTGGGTAAGGCTACACAACCTACCACTGCATTTCTGGCACCGAAAAGCTTTAATAGCCATTGGGAACTCCTTAGGAAAATATCTCAAAATAGATGAGGACAGAGCAAGTCGAGGAATTTTCACATATGCTAGAATATGTGTAGAAGTGGATCTAAGCCAAGGACTCCCAGATCATATTACATTGAATTTCAATAATTCACTGTGGACGCAACAGCTAGATTACGAAAACACGGCTTTCAGATGTCGCAACTGCTTGCAAACAGGGCACCTACAATATGCATGTCCACTGACTTGTAAGGAGCCTAAGGGGAATAAGAAACAACAGAAAAAGCCAAAAGGTTGGCAGCATACTGAACCACTGGAGGAGGAGGCACTAAACATGGAACCCACAGACATATACAGGAGCCAGAAACAAATGGAGGAAGAGAACACCGAAGGGCCCAAACTTGAACCAAACAGCATGGTACGGCAGCAAGAACAACAGCTGGAAATAAGCGGTGCCAAACGAGCACATAGTACCGAAGGATCAGACTCGGACAAAGAACAACCTGGGCACATAGAGGAAAACCAACTTGCCATAATTGTCCCCACTGCCAACACTGGAGGCTGGCGAAAAGTGGAGAAGAAAAAAGGAAGGAAAATATAGGCCGGTAGACACAATATCTTAAATTTTGCTGCATTCCTTTCTAGTCTTATACTATTCTGTGTTCTTATTTCTGTTATGCTGCCTGTTATTATAGGAACAGCCATATGCATATGCTCCAAGCATCTACAAAATGTAATTTTATCAACATGAATAAAATTACGATTTTTTCCTAGGGGAAAAAAAGAGAAACAGTCTTAAATATTAGTTTAATTGGTTTAGAGTTAGATATGAAGTTATTTGATATTGTTGCTAGTTGTTATTGATTATGGGTTTGATTTTTTATTTTTTTTGCAGGATTCTAGACAAATTAGATTGAAAAATATGCCAAAGAAACTTCCAAAGCATAGAACGGATACACTGCACATGGACTACTATTTACCCAATTTAGCATCCATGAAATATGAGGAAATACTCCAAATTTATGATACTTTCATTCCAAAATAAACCAACATAGATACATCTTAAATACAGATCTAACATGAGCCTAAAGGGATCCAATTTCTTCACTTATCTAACATGAGCGATCCAATTTCTTCACATATCTAACATGAGCCGAGAGGGATCTTATAATCCTATATTATCTAGATATTTTGTATAGTTATTTATTTATTTTTATTTTTAGATTTGAAAAAATAAATAAATAAATAAATTGAGGTACATGAGCAAAATTTCAACTTTGATGATTGACGGAAAGCCTTGCACATTATATTGGGTTGTAGAATAAATCTCTCGGCTCAATAAACAAATAAAATAATTAATTAATTAATTAAAAATAATAATATATTTTCTTAATCATTAAAATTAATTAATTAAAAAAAAAACTCATATATATTTATGAAAAATACCCCTTTCTATGTTTTTAACAAACTAATTTTTAAGTTAAGTACCACTACAACAAAACCAGCGATTAGCGTCCCTTTTTACTTCTTTTTTTGCATCTAGAGCCCATTTTTGGTGCTATTTGCATCCATTTATCAAATATGGTGCAAAACTTGACACAAAATTTGCATCAAGTTTTGCACCAAATCTTACACCAAGTTTAGCACCAGGTATTGCAATAGGTTTTGCACCACGTTTTGCACCAAATTTTATGCCAAGTTTTGTGTCATCCTTTACACCAGGTTTTGTTCCAGGTTTTGCATCAAGTTTGGCACCTAATTTTGTTTGACATACTTTTGCATCCACTTTTTGCACCTACACTTGCATCAACTTTTGCATCGACTTTTACATCCTTTTTTGCATCCTTTTTTAAATCATTTTTTGCATCCATTTGTGCATCTCTTTTGCGCCAAGTTTTACATCGAGTTTTGTGTCTAGTTTTGCATAAAATTTTGCATCTACTTTTGTTGCATCCACTTTTCCCTCTTGTTTGGCATCCATATTTACATCCTCTTTTGCATCTATTATTGTACCCACTATTGCATCTAATATTTTTGTGCCACAATTAGCGCCTAGTTTGGCACCTCCTTTTGCACCCACTTTTGATTATAATTTTGCATCCACGTTTGCATCCTCATTTGCGTCTAGGTTTTCATCAACTACTACATCTATTTTTGCATCCCTTTTTGTATCCAATTTTGGACTGGGATTTGCATCAGGTTTTGTGTCTCGTTTTGCATCTACTTTTGCATCGACTTCTATTGCATCCACTTTTGCACACAATTTTGCATCCACTGTTGCACCCATTTTAAATTTCACTTTTTGCATCCCTTTTTACATCTTCATTTGCATCATACTTTGATTCTTTTTTTGCATCTATCATTACATCCACTTTTGTTATGCCACAATTTGCACCATGTTTTGCACTCACTGTTGTATCCACGTTTGCTTCCAATTTTGCATCCATGTTCACATCCTCTTTTGCATCAAATATTGCATCTATTTTTGCATCCACTTTTATGTCAGGTTTATGCATTGGGTTTTGCATCTCGTTTTGTATCTACTTTTGCATCTACTTACATTATATCCATTTTTTGCATCCAATTTTGTTTTGCCTGTTGCATCAATGTTTGCTTCCACTTTTACATCCATTTTTGCATCTTATTTTGCATATTTTTTGTCTATTGTTACATCCACTTTTATTGCACCATATCTTACGCCTACCATTGCAACCACATTTGCTTCCACGTTTGCATCCCCTATTGCATCCACTTTTGTTTCATCCATTTTTGCATATACTTTTGTTTCCATTGTTGCATCCACATTTGTTTCACCACAATTTGTGCCAAGTTTTACACCTACCATTGGACCCATGTTTGCTTCCACTTTTGCCTTCATGGTTGCATCCAAGTTTGCATTGACAACTGCATCTACTTTTGCATCCACTTTTGTGTCAGGTTTTTCATGTTGTTGTGCATCTACTTATGTTGTATCCACTTTTCATCCAATTTTACTTCTATTGTTGCCCCCATTTCTATGTTCGCTTTTGCATCCCTTTTCCAACACTCATCATATTTTCTGCATTGATGATATTCCTTATGGCATTGACAATTATGAACAATTGATGACAATGTCAATAATATTGACAATGATGAAAATAAAGATGATGGCGATGACATGAATTGTGATTATGATGATAAAGACGATAGTGGTTACAATGACAATGATGATGATGGCAATGATTATGATGACGACGATGCTAATGACGTTGGCGAATCTTCCCAATTTTAGATGTTGTCATTGTCATAATCATAAGCATTATCTTTGGTGTCATGATCATCATTTTCATCTAGGTCATCATCAAAAACAATAATGGCATGAATGATGATGATGCATGATTACAACAATGTCGATAGAAATTACATTAATGATGATGATGGGGATGATAAAAATGACAATGACGATGATAATGGTGGTGATGATGATCATCATCGATCATCTGTCAAAAATAGAGTTGTTATTTCTCTTACGTATATCAATGTGTCCTAAACAACCCTTTTCTAGCACTGATCACATTTTTTGGGTTGATGATATTTCTTACAACATCTACAATTATGAACAATTGCAAACAATGTCCATAATGATGATGATGATGGCATGAATGGTGATTATGATGATAATGTAATGATGGCAATAACAATGACAAGGATGATGGTGATGATGATGACAATGATTATGATAATGAGAATGACCTTACAATCTTATGGATTCGTGAACAATTACTAGTTTCAATACCATCTTCTGGATACGTATTACTATCATTCTTCATGCATTACATTTCCATCGACATCTCTACTCTGAGTAGTGGATGGCATGTCATCAATGTATGCTAATTTCATCAATTCCTCAAATTTTTCACGTGGTAGTGCTCTCTTCAATGCTTCTCTTCTTCTCCTAGTATGGTTTAAAGGATGAATTGGATCATCTCGTTGAATTCTTAATGGTCTAGTTGGATCTTGATCATTAATAGGTGTATCATCAACATCGTTTACCTATAATTAAATGCAACCATTATTTAATGTTAGATAGCAATTACTGTATAAAACATGGATCCATTTCAAAGATATACGCAATAAATTACTCAACAAAACAACATTATACATGTATACAATAAATTAAAAATATTATTTTTGAACACATTATTTTAAAAACAAGCCACATTAATTTCATATTCTTAGATTTTCTACCTTAGGAACATCCAAAAACAACAATTGTCTCAAATTATTCATCTATGCATGTAGTATCATCATGACCAACCTCTTGTTCATTGTGTTGATTTTCTATTTCATTTACAAACTCCATTGTCATATCCTCTTCCACCCATTTCTTTTTGCGTGATTTAATTGTACGGCGTAGGCCACGTCCATATGCAGGTATTTGTATTGGTCTATCAAAATGATTAAACTCCTCATTTGTTCTGATTCCATTGCCAACCTAAAATAATTGATACATGCATTATTTTTTCCAAGGTTAGAGATTAGACTATATGATGTACTTATATCGTCCATTAATTTATAACTGAACTTATTTATAACACCCACAAAGTATAACAATTGTATCAAAGTATTCATTCCATGTATTATCATCATGACTAACCTCTTGTTCATTCCCAACTTTGGTTGAAGATTAAGATGTCATCTAAATACACCACCACAAATGCATTGGTGAAGGGTCACAAGATGTCATCCATCAACTTCATGAAGGTTGCAGTAACATTCGTCAACTTGAAAGGCATGACCAACCATTCGAAAAGTCCCTCCTTGGATTTGAAGGCAGTCTTCCACACATCAGAATTAACCAAACTTCAAGTTAATATTGCTGGAATATTTGCCCCCCTTGAGCTGGTCCAGAAGGTCATCAATCCATGGGATTGGGTACCTATTATAGACAATGATTTTGTTTGGCACCCGATAGTCAATATAGAGTCTCCAGGTCCCATCCTTCTTATGTACCAATACAATCAGACTCCCACAGGGTGATGAGCTTTTCCTAATGTGCCCTTTCTGCAACAACTCCTGAATTTGCCTCTTGATCTCATTCTTCTCCAGAACACAACGTCGATATATTGATCCATTGGGAATGACGCGCTTGGGGTCAGATCGATGGAGTGCTTGACCTGACAATGGAGAGGTACCCCCGCAGGTGAGGTGAAAATGTCCTTGTACTCCTCCATGACCTTGTCCATCTGCTACTACTGTGCAGAGGAGCCATGTTTGGAATTTGTGGCCACAATCTTCTTCTTGTCCTGAGGGTGAATCATAAGGAAAACAAATTTCCTAGTCTGTGAAATGATCTTACTACATTTCTTTGCAGAGATCAAATAGATGGTGGTAGGCGGGGCTACTCGAGCTAAAGGAGTTGGAGACTTTTGGCTAGTCTAGAGAATATCACAAAACAACTCCTAAACTTCAATGCACTTGCTTTCCAACACATACTAAGAAAGGGCAACAAGTTGGTAAACATGCTTGCCAATGAAGGGCTCAACTTCACTTTAGAGGTCATGAAATCTCTATGGGAACAAATTTTTGTTGCTCAATGTAAGCATGAATGTCAGGACATTGTTGAACAAGACAAAGTTCCCTAAGGTGGGTGCACAACATTAATTTTCCTGATTCACCATGATCTGTAGTAATCATATGAGAGGGAGGCAAGATGCCCACACCTAGCGACCTGCATGGCATATCTGCCACCACCATCACAATTCTCAGTAGAGGATGATATTTATGGTATTAGAGGCATTTGTACGAAAGGAGGTGGGCTACTATCATTTCGTAGATCTCACACTCTTCGAATCGAGCACACATTCATGGTTTTGTGTAGGTGAGTACACCACTGTCATTTAAAGAAGCAAAGCATATCATGTTGGATCATTAAGAGAAAAATACAGCCAATTCTCGAAGCCTTTAAAATAGGGCATATGGTCATGGGGTCCTGCAACACTCTATCAATGACTCTAGCTTGCAAGCGCCATGTAATCCCCGACGTTTGCACTTGCAATCAACCCCTTAGGATCTCCACTTTCAGTGATCATCCATGCCTCTCCTTTACAAGGATCTCTATCAATCAAGTTTGGTCTTCTCCTTTACTCCCCTTGCAACTCACTTCAGGATTGGTTCTTTTCCACAACCTCTCTTCTTGCTCCGATTTGGAATTCCGGATCTTGTCTCTCTGTCCCCATGCTTGGCTTTATTTTTGTTGCAGGTTTCCTCACCTGAGCCTCCTCACAATTTTAACCCCCCCCCCCCCACTTTCAGTTAGAAAGGTTAACCTCTATCTAGTTTATTTTTACCCACAATCGACTTTCTGCCGCCCCTACCTCTCACTCAGTCATGGTTCGATGTTGCACCACCATCTCCACAGAGGCAGAACATAGGGGCAGATCGAGTCAACCCCCCTCTCCTACTCCTCCCTCCCTGCATGCCTCCCATGCTCAGGATTCCACCGGAGCCATCGTGGACCATTATCAACGTCTCGTTCTTGAGGTCATGTAGTGAGCTATCGCTTACATCAAAGGGCAAGTTCGTTGGGCTAGAAGATATGTGCCAAATCATCACGTGGAGCGAGAAACACAAGATTATATTCATGATAACAGAAACTCCACCAGGGCGAGGGCCTCTGCTTAATAATATTAACCTGTAATGGCATACTAAGACACTCATGGGTCGGGTACTTACTGACAGGGTTGACACCTAACAAGAGCTCCTTATTTGATGTTAGAACTCCTGGACAGAATGAACAACATGGAGAACATGCTGAATGACATGGATGACAACCTCAACCAAATTCTATCTACTACCCAGGCTCCATCAACCACAGGAGATGACTCTCACCCTCGAGCTCATACTTAACACCCTGTAGAATGACAACTCAAGTGCAACTCTAGGAAAAATGATAACTCTCTCTATACCGTCTCTATTCTTCTACTTGTTTCAGAATGTATTTTGGTCTCTTAGTTTATGTAATTTTGTCTATGCATATCCTTGTTTTTGGTTTAAATTCCCAGACTCTCAGGTCAGAAAGAATGCGAGCAATATGAAAATTTTGTTTATGTGCTATTGCTTTGACCTCCCTAACGATAGACCAAACCAATCCATCTATGTTATAATCACGTTTTTTCTCGCAGTAATATAATCTAAATCCTCTAATCTTACAAAAATATGTCATTATTAGCTCAAGGCTGAACTCTTATGGGATTAATACCCTTACTTACCGGATTTTATTTTAAAATACTCGTTTATCTAACTTACTTGCTACATTAACCCAACTACCTTGTTATTTACTGCGCTAAGCACATGAAATAACTCCATTCTTTCAAACAATTCTATCTCTTTATTTATCCTATAAACTATTTATAACAACATTCTTTAACCCTACCTTATACCTTTATAAAAAGATTTAATTATCATTATAAATCTCCATCAACAATTATATTTTTATAATATCTTTCCTCAATGATCTTATTACCTTGAAATAAAAATTAAAAACTATCCTAATCCCTAAATATAAACCTTTCCCTTTCCCTAGAATGGAAAATGGTCCTTCACACTCTTATAACCCCTAAAAACATATTCTTTTAAAATATATAGCTATCTCAATTATCACTCCCTTTTAAAAAACACCCTAACATCATATTCACCACTTTTAAAGATTCTCTGCAAAGATTCACCACTTTCGAGGATTCCTTGGGATTGGACTATTCGACATACATAACAAACAACTAAAATGGTCCAATATCAATCAAAATATCCACAATATGACATATTCCATAAATAACTAACACCCCTGAAGAAGAAAAAAAAAAAACACTTTCCTTTTAAACACACCGAGATTTGCAATGTTTAAATACATTGTAAACTAGTCTGACCCCTAACCAGAGTTTGATAAAAATCTCCTAATATTATTAAATTTATTTAAAAAAATAAAATAAAAAATATCTCTATTTTATAATAACTTAATTAACATTTGACCAACTGAAAATTTCGATCACATGATGTTCCATTCCCAAACCTCGTCCCCCCAAAAGAGGGATTTCTATCACGAGCTGTCTGATTGTCAATAACTAAGAATTTCGCAATAAAATAGATTAAACCAAAGCCCTGCATAGTACCGTGAGGCTTTAAAATCCATTTTAACAAAGTCGTATCCACACATCTCCATTGATTCGGCCTTTAAGCTCTGGAATCTCCCCCTTCTTCTTCATCTACCTTCAGCTTGCATTCTTTCAGTGTTACCAGCGGCAAAAATGAGTTCTGCAATGCGATGATTGGTGGGATCTGCACTGAAGAATGCATCATCTTCTTCTTTCAAAACTAATGTTATGCCGAGAAGGTTTTATTCGAGTGGTGGAAGTCCGCCACGCAAGGTTGTTGTGTTGGGAGTTGCTGGGGGTTTCGGGCAGCCATTGGCTCTTCTGATGAAACTCAATCCTCTGGTGTCAAAGTTGGCGCTCTATGATATCGCTGGCACTCCAGGTGTGGCTGCAGATGTCGGCCACATCAACAGCCGTGCTGAGGTGGGTTCCTCTTTTCCTACCGCGTTTTCTTCGTTCTCTGTATGCTGGATCTATTCTCTCTGCGAACGATAGAGATGTTTTGATTTTAGTTTCAAGGGATCTCCATTGGGATCGATCGTACGACGACCCACTTGGTAGGATCTACTTTTCGTTAGTGTTTTACCTGTTATTAGTTCTTTGATTTTACGTTTCTGATATTGTCCATGGTCAGATAATTTATTTATTTTGGTAAGCACCTATTTTTTTAAAGGAACCAGGCCTTATACCAGGCTTAGACTCCACTACTATAACCTGTCAAGGTCTCTGGGATTCTTCGAATGTGGAATTTATTCTTTTGGCCACATTTTTGCAGGAAATATGCCTTCCGGGGCTTTTGAACGTGGGTTTGAGCCCTGAAAGCGCAATGATTTAATTTCTTAAACACAACCCAATTCACGTTAATGGTCAACTCAATTCACTTTCATGGTCAGTTTGTAAATGTGTTTGTGCATATTTTGATTGATGAAAAAAAGCACCTAGATATTTATTTCGTGGAAATCCATGGCTGCATCATGTGCACCTACTCGATTAGGGTTTTTAATTTTATGGATCTAGGTGACATTTGGCCCAACAATCCATTGAAGCAACGCCCATCGCATTGTCATTCTAAAACGATTGTATTGTACACCGTGAATATTGGATTTGACTATACCTGACATTCTTTGGGCCATTTCAAAAGAGGCAGATATTGAGGGCTACATTATTATTATTTTTGATTGTTTTCTTGTTGGCAAATGTCTTTCTGTTAACATAGTGGGTTTTGCCCTCATTGTAGATGCTACAAACATAGAATCTCTATTCCACCAATTTCATGCAGGATTTGCACCTGATCTTGTCTGTTGAATCTCAATATGGTAGTTAACTCTGATGGTGAGATAATGCCGCAACATACTTCTAAGAGGGCACTGAAAGTGCTATGATTTAACTACTTGACTACAATCTGCCTGACATTTATGGCTAGATTGAAATTTGGGTTGTGCTTATTATTATTATTAGCAGTAGTAGTATTTGCTATTGATAGGAGAAGGTTGAAATTGAGGTTGGGCTCACTATTATTGTTTTTGTTTGGTCAAGGCCTTTTGACTGGCGTGGGTGAAACACCTTAATTGCATCTATTCATCAAAGTCACGCATGACTTGCAGGTGGGATCATCTGTGCAAACCTCAATAGCACAGGGGTCATCATTAACAGCACCTCTGCATTATCATTGAACTGGTGTTTATCACGTTAACCCGACTTCATATTTTGGAATGACATGGGCAGCCGCATTATCATGGGAATATGCCTCCTGGGTTTTGAACCTGGGTCATCCTCATGACAAGCACCCTACAACTTGCCACTAAACCACAGCCCAATGGACGAGGTAGTTCATATTTTTTTGATGAAAAGTGCATCTATATTTTTAGCAGAATCCACGGCTGGATCATATGCCTCTGCTTAATAGGACTTTTTGATCTGATGGATCTAAGTCATACTTGGCCTAATGACTACTTAGAAGTTAGAATAGTCTCATTGCATTGTCAATTTGTTATTTTGTGAGGATTGAATTGATGACCCTCTGCATATTGGATTTGCCTCTATATCCAACCTTTTTGGGGTCATTTAGATTTGCCTCTTTATCCATGAGTAGATTAAATCAAAATAGTCTTCGCAGCGTAAATTAAACTAAGGTTGAATAAACTCCCTAAAGTGGCTTGTGAGATGCTAATTATTTATCACAGCATCACTTTTATACCTGGATTGGATAAGACTATACCCTGATTGAAATGTTGTATACCTGGATTGGACAAGATTATACCCTGATTGAAACGTGGGTTGGTATAGGTCTTCAATCTCCTACGAGCATAATCATTGCTTTTGGTGCTCTATCTCCTCGGTAAAAGCCAAAAGGTGGATTTTACTATAGAATACAAATAATCCTATTCTTTTTCACTATGAGGAGGACATACCATTGCTTGGGTCATGGAACAAGGATAACAAGTTTTACTTCTTTTGGAACTTTGCGATAATAATTTCTTTTCTTATTTTTTGGTCTACATATTTATCATTTAATTTGGTACTGCCATATTGATTTTATCATGCTTGTGTCACGACCTTGTCAGTAATTCACAGCAGTGTGACCTGGGTGCAGGTTGCAGGATATATGGGAGAGGAACAACTTGGCACGGCATTGGAGAATGCAGATGTTGTGATCATTCCTGCTGGTGTGCCTCGAAAACCTGGCATGACCCGTGATGATCTCTTCAACATCAATGCAGGGACTGTTAAATCTCTTTGCTCTGTAATTGCAAAATACTGCCCAGAGGTAAGTTGTCATGATTTATGATCTTCTTTGAAGTTTTTGTTTTCATGCGATTTTCTTATTGACTATTTCATAGGAATAAGCATGACGTTCATTGTAAGTTGCTTTGTTGAAGGCTTTGTATGTTTGAGATCTATAGAGATGGAAATATATACAAATACATATTTGCAAGAATCTTTAAGCAAGTTGTTGATCTAGATTTACATATTATTCTTGTATATAATCAATTCTACTGGAGAGGTTAACGAAGCTTGAAGACTTCTTTGAGTCAAACGAATAGGTGATTGACTCATTATTGACTCTTTATTTAGACAAATTGCAGCTAACTTTTGCCCATAAGAAGGAAATACTAATTGAAATGAACTTAAGAGTAATTAGCTGTGTAGTCCAATGCAAGTTTGCAGCCACTGTTAAAGCCCTGTTATTCTTGTTTCTCCTCTTGTAGTTAGTAACTTAGCTTTTGGACTTTTGAGAAAATTGACATATGAATATCAATATAAAAAATATCCTTGGTCTTCTATTTAACTGTGCACAAATCCACTTGATCACGAGGTATCCTCTATAACATTATATATTACATACAATTAGTATGTACTACCATTAGTGTGGCAAGTTAATAGATAAAGAAGTATTTTTCACAATTATTTGTTTTGTTCATGTACTGGTGTGTGTGTACAGTATGTATAGTCATAGTATTAAAAACCGCTCAGAAAAACCGGTAACCGGTCAAACCGGTCGGTTAGCTAGCTGGCCGGTCCGAACCGGCCTAAAAACCCGGTCAGCCTCTGCATTTGCCCGATTTTTGGCCCTAACTGGTGAAAATCAGCGGTTTAGGACGAAACCGGCCGGTTTGTATCAAAACGGCCGGTTCTGTCCTAAACCGGCCGGTTTGTATCAAAACGGCCGGTTCTGTCCTAAACCGGCCGGTTTTAGGCACGCCCAGCAAAACATCAACATACAGAGAGGACAAGAGCACTGCAGCCATCTCCTTTTCTCGATCATGCCTATCCATTGCCATGGAGATAAGTTTTTTAACAAAATAATGGTGATAGCTCGGGCAGCCCAGATCAGAAAGATCAGCAGCTGCTGAAGCCACATCGTCAGTAGCGAAATATTCCTTTATTATTGACCTAACTTTTCCCTTGTATTCCTCCAGAGACTCGGATACAGTTTTACCCACCAGTTGGTGAGATGATTTTAACTTCAATCCTAGTCGGATGCATCTCCATCGTTAATTAACAAAAACATGGTTACATTTTTGCATTCAATGGACACTTTCTGAATAACTTCCAAAGTTCCAAGTTCAATCCATTGTTTGGTGAAATTTTCAAAATGGGTTCAATACAAGAGCATCAGCAGAAGACTAAATTCTAATATCAAAGCAGAGTAGATCAATCACATCATATGGTTTTTTTCCAGAACGGGTTCTCTGCACAAGAATCATAAACAAGAGTAATAGTGTGTCAATGAGTGGCTCCATTTGAGCATCCTGTTGCATCCATGTCTAAGAATAGCAGCATCAGACTTGAATTCCAGGAAATCTTTCAACGATACTTCCATATGGGACAGTATAACATAATTTTTAGAGAACAGATCCTATACAATCATCACCAATAGTAAGAGGGACACTAATGAGAAAGCAGTACGGTGCCATGGAATTTTCAGTTAATCTGTCATGATGGCAACAGCTCAGCCTTGAAATTAAAGGCACTCTCTCCACACTTCCGTATGCTACAATCCATACTGCGTGAATTTTAACACAACTGGTGATTTTCTGAAAATTGGTCCCATGCACAAGAAGCATCATCTACAGAAGAACAATAATGACAAAAGTACAGTGATTTTCACGAACAGGTCCCAAATCTATGTAAACAAGTTTCAGTTCACCAGATAGGACCTCGGGCAGGGCATTTAGGCACAAGTAACTACTAACAGATCAACATATATCAAAGCTTACAAGTTAGTAGTAACTACTTAGAAACAACTCCAAGAACCTGGCAGTATATTCTTCATCTATCAGTTGCCCGAGTTTGAGCTCATAGAAATCTTTGGCCGCCTTATCATATTATTCCTAATATAGATACATCTTAAAAATAGTTTTGTTTCAGTAAAAATTAATTATTTAATGTATTTTTTTTAAAACCGATTCATTTAGACCAAACCAGTCCCGGTTAGACCGGTTCCGGTCGGTAAACCGGTTCATTAGGTGGACCGGTTCCGGTTTTAAAAACACTGTATAGTATATTGTTACATATTATATAGATAGAGATATGGAGAGGGGGGAGAGTGTACTGGATAATGTTTTCCTTCTATCAAGAATGGTATATTTGGATTCAAGAAATCATCTAGAATTGGTTTTTATGGCATTGCTGAGGACTTGATATCCATGGCAGGCAATTGTAAATATCATCAGCAATCCTGTAAATTCTACTGTACCAATAGCTGCTGAGGTTTTTAAGAAGGCAGGGACCTATAATGAAAAGAAACTCTTTGGTGTTACTACTCTTGATGTTGTCCGTGCAAAGACGTTCTATGCTTCAAAAGCAGGAGTTCCTGTTGAAGGTATTTAAAATTCTGGCTTGTTATGCTTAGCTACTCTCAAATATTTAGTATTCTGTACAATATTATTTTTTATAATTTAATCATGAAATATGCATCCTAGGCAAACATGCCAGGCACTTCTCCTCATTTCAAGGATGGTATCATAGGGCTCAAGGCCATCAGAAATATAGTCAGCTCAAGATGTCACTTGAGGGAATTGAACCCGGGTGGGAAGGATAACAGTCTTTGCACACAACCATCTGGGCTAGACCCAATACATGATATGCTGCAGGATCTTACCAACATCATGCTTTTTTTAACATTAGATACAATTCTCAGTTTTATGTTTGTTGTTGATGTCATCCTATACTGTCTGCAGAAGTTGATGTTCCTGTTGTAGGTGGACATGCGGGTGTTACAATTCTTCCACTTTTTTCACATGTATATGACTTTGTTGGATCCTCATCTTGAGTTTGTTCTTTACTCTTGGATATTAGAAGATTAATTTATCAAAGATAAAATGAGATCATAATTACCTACCCTTCAATACAGTTAAAAAGGGAACTAACACTTTTTTGTTTTGATAAAAAAAATTAGGCAACACCAAAGCCAAACTCTGTATTGTCTGAGGAGGACATTAAAGCCTTGACAAAGCGCACACAGGATGGAGGAACTGAAGTTGTTGAAGCAAAAGCAGGGAAAGGTTCAGCCACACTGTCTATGGCGTAAGTTTATGTTTTGGTCCTCTATAGTGGCTAATATGCATTCATATCTTTTGAATGTTTTTTTATTCTTATGTGACTGTCTAGAGTGCTGAATTTTTCATCTTGATGCAATATTTGGAGTCAGATAATCTTATCATGGTGTGTGCTTCATGATTTCATGCTTGGCATGCAACATGATTTCATGCTTGATAAGTACCTAATCTGAGATTCACTGTCAGTGAGAATATGGCATGAAGGAGATTCTTTCTCTTTATCTGAATCTTGTACTTCATACATTTGCATGTCTCAAATCTTTTTCCTTAAGCTTAGGTACTTATCCTACATGAAATCATGTAGCATGCATGTCTCAAATCTTTTCCCTTAGGCTTTCTCATTTGTGTGAAACTCAGCGGGTGCTTTTAACCTGTGAGGTTTGACCGATGGATTGTTGCCTTTCATTTACCTTAGTTTGATTGAAATGTTCAGAGTTAATCTAGATTCTGCATGCAAAGATCCTTCCCTAAGAAAAGCCATGAGTCTCTTCAAGGATGTTATTCCTTCTTAAACATAAGATATGTCAAATGGATCCCGCAAAAGTTGTGTGCTTGATGATGGGTAAATCTGGGTATGAGATTTACAAATTTGCACTTACATGTATGCCTGTGGTTGCAATTCACAGATAGGCGCATAGCATCCATTCATTACCTCATCTTGAGCATTTGAGCATGTTTCATGCAAAAAACATTGCTGGTCAGTTAAATCCATTAGTTGAAAACTTGGAAGTGAAGAGTAGTGTTGTAGTCTTCTCTATGTTGATGAATGCTTTTTGAGACTTCAAAATGTTTAGACATGCAATTCCTTTTTCATCTTGCTCCTGTGTTCTCAAATTTTTTTTTCCACTGTTTTTTAAGGCCAAATATAAACCATGGGATATATATTTTTCCTACCGTGTTTTTTTCGTTCTCTGTATGCTGGATCTGTTCTCTCTGCGAACGATAGAGATGTTTTGATTTTAGTTTCAAGGGATCTCCATTGGGATCGATCGTACGACGACCCACTTGGTAGGATCTACTTTTCGTTAGTGTTTTACCTGTTATTAGTTCTTTGATTTTACGTTTCTGATATTGTCCATGGTCAGATAATTTATTTATTTTGGTAAGCGCCTATTTTTTTAAAGGAACCAGGCCTTATACCAGGCTTAGACTCCACTGCTATAACCTGTCAAGGTCTCTGGGATTCTTCGAATGTGGAATTTATTCTTTTGGCCACATTTTTGCAGGAAATATGCCTTCCGGGGCTTTTGAACGTGGGTTTGAGCCCTGAAAGCGCAATGATTTAATTTCTTAAACACAACCCAATTCACGTTAATGGTCAACTCAATTCACTTTCATGGTCAGTTTGTAAATGTGTTTGTGCATATTTTGATTGATGAAAAAAAGAACCTAGATATTTATTTCGTGGAAATACATGGCTGCATCATGTGCACCTACTCGATTAGGGTTTTTAATTTTATGGATCTAGGTGACATTTGGCCCAACAATCCATTGAAGCAATGCCCATCGCATTGTCATTCTAAAACGATTGTATTGTACACCGTGAATATTGGATTTGACTATACCTGACATTCTTTGGGCCATTTCAAAAGAGGCAGATATTGAGGGCTACATTATTATTATTTTTTATTGTTTTCTTGTTGGCAAATGTCTTTCTGTTAACATAGTGGGTTTTGCCCTCATTGTAGATGCTACAAACATAGAATCTCTATTCCACCAATTTCATGCAGGATTTGCACCTGATCTTGTCTGTTGAATCTCAATATGGTAGTTAACTCCGATGGTGAGATAATGCCGCAACATACTTCTAAGAGGGCACTGAAAGTGCTATGATTTAACTACTTGACTACAATCTGCCTGACATTTATGGCTAGATTGAAATTTGGGCTGTGCTTATTATTATTAGCAGTAGTAGTATTTGCTATTGATAGGAGAAGGTTGAAATTGAGGTTGGGGTCACTATTATTGTTTTTGTTTGGTCAAGGCCTTTTGACTGGCGTGGGTGAAACACCTTAATTGCATCTATTCATCAAAGTCACGCATGACTTGCAGGTGGGCTCATCTGTGCAAACCTCAATAGCACAGGGGTCATCATTAACAGCACCTCTGCATTATCATTGAACTGGTGTTTATCACGTTAACCCGACTTCATATTTTGGAATGACATGGGCAGCCGCATTATCATGGGAATATGCCTCCTGGGTTTTGAACCTGGGTCATCCTCATGACAAGCACCCTACAACTTGCCACTAAACCACAGCCCAATGGACGAGGTAGTTCATATTTTTTTGATGAAAAGTGCATCTATATTTTTAGCAGAATCCACGGCTGGATCATATGCCTCTGCTTAATAGGACTTTTTGATCTGATGGATCTAAGTCATACTTGGCCTAATGACTACTTAGAAGTTAGAATAGTTTCATTGCATTGTCAATTTGTTATTTTGTGAGGATTGAATTGATGACCCTCTGCATATTGGATTTGCCTCTATATCCAACCTTTTTGGGGTCATTTAGATTTGCCTCTTTATCCATGAGTAGATTAAATCAAAATAGTCTTCGCAGCGTAAATTAAACTAAGGTTGAATAAACTCCCTAAAGTGGCTTGTGAGATGCTAATTATTTATCACAGCATCACTTTTATACCTGGATTGGATAAGACTATACCCTGATTGAAATGTTGTATACCTGGATTGGACAAGATTATACCCTGATTGAAACGTGGGTTGGTATAGGTCTTCAATCTCCTACGAGCATAATCATTGCTTTTGGTTCTCTATCTCCTCGGTAAAAGCCAAAAGGTGGATTTTACTATAGAATACAAATAATCCTATTCTTTTTCACTATGAGGAGGACATACCATTGCTTGGGTCATGGAACAAGGATAACAAGTTTTACTTCTTTTGGAACTTTGCGATAATAATTTCTTTTCTTATTTTTTGGTCTACATATTTATCATTTAATTTGGTACTGCCATATTGATTTTATCATGCTTGTGTCACGACCTTGTCAGTAATTCACAGCAGTGTGACCTGGGTGCAGGTTGCAGGATATATGGGAGAGGAACAACTTGGCACGGCATTGGAGAATGCAGATGTTGTGATCATTCCTGCTGGTGTGCCTCGAAAACCTGGCATGACCCGTGATGATCTCTTCAACATCAATGCAGGGACTGTTAAATCTCTTTGCTCTGTAATTGCAAAATACTGCCCAGAGGTAAGTTGTCATGATTTATGATCTTCTTTGAAGTTTTTGTTTTCATGCGATTTTCTTATTGACTATTTCATAGGAATAAGCATGACGTTCATTGTAAGTTGCTTTGTTGAAGGCTTTGTATGTTTGAGATCTATAGAGATGGAAATATATACAAATACATATTTGCAAGAATCTTTAAGCAAGTTGTTGATCTAGATTTACATATTATTCTTGTATATAATCAATTCTACTGGAGAGGTTAACGAAGCTTGAAGACTTCTTTGAGTCAAACGAATAGGTGATTGACTCATTATTGACTCTTTATTTAGACAAATTGCAGCTAACTTTTGCCCATAAGAAGGAAATACTAATTGAAATGAACTTAAGAGTAATTAGCTGTGTAGTCCAATGCAAGTTTGCAGCCACTGTTAAAGCCCTGTTATTCTTGTTTCTCCTCTTGTAGTTAGTAACTTAGCTTTTGGACTTTTGAGAAAATTGGCATATGAATATCAATATAAAAAATATCCTTGGTCTTCTATTTAACTGTGCACAAATCCACTTGATCACGAGGTATCCTCTATAACATTATATATTACATACAATCAGTATGTACTACCATTAGTGTGGCAAGTTAATAGATAAAGAAGTATGTTTCACAATTATTTGTTTTGTTCATGTACTGGTGTGTGTGTACAGTATGTATAGTCATAGTTTTAAAAACCGCTCAGAAAAACCGGTAACCGGTCAAACCGGCCGGTTAGCTAGCTGGCCGGTCCGAACCGGCCTAAAAACCCGGTCAGCCTCTGCATTTGCCCGATTTTTGGCCCTAACCGGTGAAAACCGGCCGGTTTAGGACGGAACCGGCCGGTTTGTATCAAACCGGCCGGTTCTGTCCTAAACCGGCCGGTTTTAGGCACGCCCAGCAAAACATCAGCATACAGAGAGGACAAGAGCACTGCAGCCATCTCCTTTTCTCGGTCATGCCTATCCATTGCCATGGAGATAAGTTTTTTAACAAAATAATGGTGATAGCTCGGGCAGCCCAGATCAGAAAGATCAGCAGCTGCTGAAGCCACATCGTCAGTAGCGAAATATTCCTTTATTATTGACCCAACTTTTCCCTTGTATTCCTCCAGAGACTCGGATACAGTTTTACCCACCAGTTGGTGAGATGATTTTAACTTCAATCCTAGTCGGATGCATCTCCATCATTAATTAACAAAAACATGGTTACATTTTTGCATTCAATGGACACTTTCTGAATAACTTCCAAAGTTCCAAGTGCAATCCATTGTTTGGTGAAATTTTCAAAATGGGTTCAATACAAGAGCATCAGCAGAAGACTAAATTCTAATATCAAAGCAGAGTAGATCAATCACATCATATGGTTTTTTTCCAGAACGGGTTCTCTGCACAAGAATCATAAACAGGAGTAACAGTGTGTCAATGAGTGGCTCCATTTGAGCATCCTGTTGCATCCATGTCTAAGAATAGCAGCATCAGACTTGAATTCCAGGAAATCTTTCAACGATACTTCCATATGGGACAGTATAACATAATTTTTAGAGAACAGATCCTATACAATCATCACCAATAGTAAGAGGGACACTAATGAGAAAGCAGTGCGGTGCCATGGAATTTTCAGTTAATCTGTCATGATGGCAACAGCTCAGCCTTGAAATTAAAGGCACTCTCTCCACACTTCCGTATGCTACAATCCATACTGCGTGAATTTTAACACAACTGGTGATTTTCTGAAAATTGGTCCCATGCACAAGAAGCATCATCTACAGAAGAACAATAATGACAAAAGTACAGTGATTTTCACGAACAGGTCCCAAATCTATGTAAACAAGTTTCAGTTCACCAGATAGGACCTCGGGCAGGGCATTTAGGCACAAGTAACTACTAACAGATCAACATATATCAAAGCTTACAAGTTAGTAGTAACTACTTAGAAACAACTCCAAGAACCTGGCAGTATATTCTTCATCTATCAGTTGCCCGAGTTTGAGCTCATAGAAATCTTTGGCCGCCTTATCATATTATTCCTAATATAGATACATCTTAAAAATAGTTTTGTTTCAGTAAAAATTAATTATTTAATGTATTTTTTTTAAAACCGATTCATTTAGACCAAACCAGTCCCGGTTAGACCGGTTCCGATCGGTAAACCGGTTCATTAGGTGGACCGGTTCCGGTTTTAAAAACACTGTATAGTATATTGTTACATATTATATAGATAGAGATATGGAGAGGGGGGAGAGTGTACTGGATAATGTTTTCCTTCTATCAAGAATGGTATATTTGGATTCAAGAAATCATCTAGAATTGGTTTTTATGGCATTGCTGAGGACTTGATATCCATGGCAGGCAATTGTAAATATCATCAGCAATCCTGTAAATTCTACTGTACCAATAGCTGCTGAGGTTTTTAAGAAGGCATGGACCTATAATGAAAAGAAACTCTTTGGTGTTACTACTCTTGATGTTGTCCGTGCAAAGACGTTCTATGCTTCAAAAGCAGGAGTTCCTGTTGAAGGTATTTAAAATTCTGGCTTGTTATGCTTAGCTACTCTCAAATATTTAGTATTCTGTACAATATTATTTTTTATAATTTAATCATGAAATATGCATCCTAGGCAAACATGCCAGGCACTTCTCCTCATTTCAAGGATGGTATCATAGGGCTCAAGGCCATCAGAAATATAGTCAGCTCAAGATGTCACTTGAGGGAATTGAACCCGGGTGGGAAGGATAACAGTCTTTGCACACAACCATCTGGGCTAGACCCAATACATGATATGCTGCAGGATCTTACCAACATCATGCTTTTTTTAACATTAGATACAATTCTCAATTTTATGTTTGTTGTTGATGTCATCCTATACTGTCTGCAGAAGTTGATGTTCCTGTTGTAGGTGGACATGCGGGTGTTACAATTCTTCCACTTTTTTCACATGTATATGACTTTGTTGGATCCTCATCTTGAGTTTGTTCTTTACTCTTGGATATTAGAAGATTAATTTATCAAAGATAAAATGAGATCATAATTACCTACCCTTCAATACAGTTAAAAAGGGAACTAACACTTTTTTGTTTTGATAAAAAAATTTAGGCAACACCAAAGCCAAACTCTGTATTGTCTGAGGAGGACATTAAAGCCTTGACAAAGCGCACACAGGATGGAGGAACTGAAGTTGTTGAAGCAAAAGCAGGGAAAGGTTCAGCCACACTGTCTATGGCGTAAGTTTATGTTTTGGTCCTCTATAGTGGCTAATATGCATTCATATCTTTTGAATGTTTTTTTATTCTTATGTGACTGTCTAGAGTGCTGAATTTTTCATCTTGATGCAATATTTGGAGTCAGATAATCTTATCATGGTGTGTGCTTCATGATTTCATGCTTGGCATGCAACATGATTTCATGCTTGATAAGTACCTAATCTGAGATTCACTGTCAGTGAGAATATGGCATGAAGGAGCTTCTTTCTCTTTATCTGAATCTTGTACTTCATACATTTGCATGTCTCAAATCTTTTTCCTTAAGCTTAGGTACTTATCCTACATGAAATCATGTAGCATGCATGTCTCAAATCTTTTCCCTTAGGCTTTCTCATTTGTGTGAAACTCAGCGGGTGCTTTTAACCTGTGAGGTTTGACCGATGGATTGTTGCCTTTCATTTACCTTAGTTTGATTGAAATGTTCAGAGTTAATCTAGATTCTGCATGCAAAGATCCTTCCCTAAGAAAAGCCATGAGTCTCTTCAAGGATGTTATTCCTTCTTAAACATAAGATATGTCAAATGGATCCCGCAAAAGTTGTGTGCTTGATGATGGGTAAATCTGGGTATGAGATTTACAAATTTGCACTTACATGTATGCCTGTGGTTGCAATTCACAGATAGGCGCATAGCATCCATTCATTACCTCATCTTGAGCATTTGAGCATGGTTCATGCAAAAAACATTGCTGGTCAGTTAAATCCATTAGTTGAAAACTTGGAAGTGAAGAGTAGTGTTGTAGTCTTCTCTATGTTGATGAATGCTTTTTGAGACTTCAAAATGTTTAGACATGCAATTCCTTTTTCATCTTGCTCCTGTGTTCTCAAATTTTTTTTTCCACTGTTTTTTAAGGCCAAATATAAACCATGGGATATATATTTTTCCTACCGTGTTTTTTTCGTTCTCTGTATGCTGGATCTGTTCTCTCTGCGAACGATAGAGATGTTTTGATTTTAGTTTCAAGGGATCTCCATTGGGATCGATCGTACGACGACCCACTTGGTAGGATCTACTTTTCGTTAGTGTTTTACCTGTTATTAGTTCTTTGATTTTACGTTTCTGATATTGTCCATGGTCAGATAATTTATTTATTTTGGTAAGCGCCTATTTTTTTAAAGGAACCAGGCCTTATACCAGGCTTAGACTCCACTGCTATAACCTGTCAAGGTCTCTGGGATTCTTCGAATGTGGAATTTATTCTTTTGGCCACATTTTTGCAGGAAATATGCCTTCCGGGGCTTTTGAACGTGGGTTTGAGCCCTGAAAGCGCAATGATTTAATTTCTTAAACACAACCCAATTCACGTTAATGGTCAACTCAATTCACTTTCATGGTCAGTTTGTAAATGTGTTTGTGCATATTTTGATTGATGAAAAAAAGAACCTAGATATTTATTTCGTGGAAATACATGGCTGCATCATGTGCACCTACTCGATTAGGGTTTTTAATTTTATGGATCTAGGTGACATTTGGCCCAACAATCCATTGAAGCAATGCCCATCGCATTGTCATTCTAAAACGATTGTATTGTACACCGTGAATATTGGATTTGACTATACCTGACATTCTTTGGGCCATTTCAAAAGAGGCAGATATTGAGGGCTACATTATTATTATTTTTTATTGTTTTCTTGTTGGCAAATGTCTTTCTGTTAACATAGTGGGTTTTGCCCTCATTGTAGATGCTACAAACATAGAATCTCTATTCCACCAATTTCATGCAGGATTTGCACCTGATCTTGTCTGTTGAATCTCAATATGGTAGTTAACTCCGATGGTGAGATAATGCCGCAACATACTTCTAAGAGGGCACTGAAAGTGCTATGATTTAACTACTTGACTACAATCTGCCTGACATTTATGGCTAGATTGAAATTTGGGCTGTGCTTATTATTATTAGCAGTAGTAGTATTTGCTATTGATAGGAGAAGGTTGAAATTGAGGTTGGGGTCACTATTATTGTTTTTGTTTGGTCAAGGCCTTTTGACTGGCGTGGGTGAAACACCTTAATTGCATCTATTCATCAAAGTCACGCATGACTTGCAGGTGGGCTCATCTGTGCAAACCTCAATAGCACAGGGGTCATCATTAACAGCACCTTTGCATTATCATTGAACTGGTGTTTATCACGTTAACCCGACTTCATATTTTGGAATGACATGGGCAGCCGCATTATCATGGGAATATGCCTCCTGGGTTTTGAACCTGGGTCATCCTCATGACAAGCACCCTACAACTTGCCACTAAACCACAGCCCAATGGACGAGGTAGTTCATATTTTTTTGATGAAAAGTGCATCTATATTTTTAGCAGAATCCACGGCTGGATCATATGCCTCTGCTTAATAGGACTTTTTGATCTGATGGATCTAAGTCATACTTGGCCTAATGACTACTTAGAAGTTAGAATAGTCTCATTGCATTGTCAATTTGTTATTTTGTGAGGATTGAATTGATGACCCTCTGCATATTGGATTTGCCTCTATATCCAACCTTTTTGGGGTCATTTAGATTTGCCTCTTTATCCATGAGTAGATTAAATCAAAATAGTCTTCGCAGCGTAAATTAAACTAAGGTTGAATAAACTCCCTAAAGTGGCTTGTGAGATGCTAATTATTTATCACAGCATCACTTTTATACCTGGATTGGATAAGACTATACCTGATTGAAATGTCGTATACCTGGATTGGACAAGATTATACCCTGATTGAAACGTGGGTTGGTATAGGTCTTCAATCTCCTACGAGCATAATCATTGCTTTTGGTGCTCTATCTCCTCGGTAAAAGCCAAAAGGTGGATTTTACTATAGAATACAAATAATCCTATTCTTGTTCACTATGAGGAGGACATACCATTGCTTGGGTCATGGAACAAGGATAACAAGTTTTACTTCTTTTGGAACTTTGCGATAATAATTTCTTTTCTTATTTTTTGGTCTACATATTTATCATTTAATTTGGTACTGCCATATTGATTTTATCATGCTTGTGTCACGACCTTGTCAGTAATTCACAGCAGTGTGACCTGGGTGCAGGTTGCAGGATATATGGGAGAGGAACAACTTGGCACGGCATTGGAGAATGCAGATGTTGTGATCATTCCTGCTGGTGTGCCTCGAAATCCTGGCATGACCCGTGATGATCTCTTCAACATCAATGCAGGGATTGTTAAATCTCTTTGCTCTGCAATTGCAAAATACTGCCCAGAGGTAACTTGTCATGATTTATGATCTTCTTTGAAGTTTTTGTTTTCATGTGATTTTCTTATTGACTATTTCATAGGAATAAGCATGACGTTCATTGTAAGTTGCTTTGTCGAAGGCTTTGTATGTTTGAGATCTATAGAGATGGCAATATATACAAATACATATTTGCAAGAATCTTTAAGCAAGTTGTTGATCTAGATTTACATACTGTTCTTGTATATAATCAATTCTACTGGAGAGGTTAACGAAGCTTGAAGACTTCTTTGAGTCAAACGAATAGGTGATTGACTCATTATTGACTCTTTATTTAGACAAATTGCAGCTAACTTTTGCCCATAAGAAGGAAATACTAATTGAAATGAACTTAAGAGTAATTAGCTGTGTAGTCCAATGCAAGTTTGCAGCCACTGTTAAAGCCCTGTTATTCTTGTTTCTCCTCTTGTAGTTAGTAACTTAGCTTTTGGACTTTTGAAAAAATTGGCATATGAATATCAATATAAAAAATATCCTTGGTCTTCTATTTAACTGTGCACAAATCCACTTGATCACGAGGTATCCTCTATAACGTTATATATTACATACAATCAGTATGTACTACCATTAGTGTGGCAAGTTAATAGATAAAGAAGTATGTTTCACAATAATTTGTTTTGTTCATGTACTGGTGTGTGTGTACAGTATGTATAGTATATTGTTACATATTATATAGATAGAGATATGGAGAGGGGGGAGAGTGTACTGGATAATGTTTTCCTTCTATCAGGAATGGTATATTTGGATTCAAGAAATCATCTAGAATTGGTTTTTATGGCATTGCTGAGGACTTGATATCCATCGCAGGCAATTGTAAATATCATCAGCAATCCTGTAAATTCTATTGTACCAATAGCTGCTGAGGTTTTTAAGAAGGCAGGGACCTATAATGAAAAGAAACTCTTTGGTGTTACTACTCTTGATGTTGTCCGCACAAAGACGTTCTATGCTTCAAAAGCAGGAGTTCCTGTTGAAGGTATTTAAAATTCTGGCTTGTTATGCTTAGCTACTCTCAAATATTTAGTATTCTGTAAAATATTTTTATTTTTTATAATTTAATCATGAAATATGCATCCTGGGCAAACATGCCAGGCACTTCTCCTCATTTCAAGGATGGTATCATAGGGCTCAAGGCCATCAGAAATATAGTCAGCTCAAGATGTCACTTGAGGGAATTGAACCCGGTTGGGAAGGATAACAGTCTTTGCACACAACCATCTGGGCTAGACCCAATACATGATATGCTGCAGGATCTTACCAACATCATGCTTTTTTTAACATTAGATACAATTCTCAGTTTTATGTTTGTTGTTGATGTCATCCTATGCTGTCTGCAGAAGTTGATGTTCCTGTTGTAGGTGGACATGCGGGTGTTACAATTCTTCCACTTTTTTCACATGTACATGACTTTGTTGGATCCTCATCTTGAGTTTGTTCTTTACTCTTGGATATTAGAAGATTAATTTATCAAAGATAAAATGAGATCATAATTACCTACCCTTCAATACAGTTAAAAAGGGAACTAACACTTTTTTGTTTTGATAATTTTTTTAGGCAACACCAAAGCCAAACTCTGCATTGTCTGAGGAGGACATTATAGCCTTGACAAAGCGCACACAGGATGGAGGAACTGAAGTTGTTGAAGCTAAAGCAGGGAAAGGTTCAGCCACACTGTCTATGGCGTAAGTTTATGTTTTGGTCCTCTATAGTGGCTAATATGCATTCATATCTTTTGAATGTTTTTTTATTCTTATGTGACTGTCTAGAGTGCTGAATTTTTCATCTTGATGCAGTAGTTGGAGTCAGATAATCTTATCATGGTGTGTGCTTCATGATTTCATGCTTGATAAGTACCTAATCTGAGATTCACTGTCAGTGAGAATATGGCATGAAGGAGCTTCTTTCTCTTTATCTGAATCTTGTACTTCATACATTTGCATGTCTCAAATCTTTTGCCTTAAGCTTAGGTACTTATCCTACATGAAATCATGTAGCATGCATGTCTCAAATCTTTTCCCTTAGGCTTTCTCATTTGTGTGAAACTCAGCGGGTGCTTTTAACCTGTGAGGTTTGACCGATAGATTTTTGCCTTTCATTTACCTTAGTTTGATTGAAATGTTCAGAGTTAATCTAGATTCTGCATGCAAAGATCCTTCCCTAAGAAAAGCCATGAGTCTCTTCAAGGATGTTATTCCTTCTTAAACATAAGATATGTCAAATGGATCCCGCAAAAGTTGTGTGCTTGATGATGGGTAAATCTGGGTATGAGATTTACAAATTTGCACTTACATGTATGCTTGTGGTTGCAATTCACAGATAGGCGCATAGCATCCATTCATTACCTCATCTTGAGCATTTGAGCATGGTTCATGCAAAAAACATTGCTGGTCAGTTAAATCCATTAGTTGAAAACTTGGAAGTGAAGAGTAGTGTTGTAGTCTTCTCTATGTTGATGAATGCTTTTTGAGACTTCAAAACGTTTAGACATGCAATTCCTTTTTCATCTTGCTCCTGTGTTCTCAAATTTTATTTTTTCTACTGTTTTTTAAGGCCAAATATAAACCATGGGATATATATTTTTACCCTGAAGACCTCCAAATCATTTGGAAAAGGAGGTGCTGCAGCAAAAGAGATGGGTTGAATTTGTTGTTTGGATGGACTCTATGGTATGTAATCTTAGTTGGATTTCCAATATACTTTTAAACCATATTTTCATTTTATTTTTTAGTACTATTAGATATTATATCTTACCTCATTTTATGGTTAACATTGTATAACAAAAACATGCGTTGTGTTATGTAATTAATACTAACATGTAATATTGATTTTTTTTGTCAGAATGCTATAGGTAATGATTGCCAAGACGATGATCCAAATTATGTTCAACATATATCAGGAGATGATGAGGATGAGGATGAGGATGATGGTGGTGAAGGAGGAGATGATGATGATAGTTGCGGTGTTGGTGATGATGTGGATCAGAGTAATGAGGATGGTCAAGATGATCATGAGGATGATCTTGGTGGTGGTAGCTAGGCATGCACATGCATTGTTTTTTATGAAGAAATTATTGTGTAGAATGACATTGTTATGTTTAGATGGGTGTTGTGAATTTACCCTATATCAATGAGACATTTTGATTTTGTAATCATACGATGAGTTTGATTTATGTATGTTGTTAATTTATCGTAGAATAACGATATTCATGAAATATTTTGATTTGTTAATCATATTTGAATTTTAGTTGTTTTGATTTAAAATAATACTGATTTTATTAGTATTATGTTGCTATTTTATACATGTTTTGAAAATTGTTAATGACACATTGTTATTTTTTTGGATGGATGTTGTCAATTTCTCTTAAATTTCTTTACAAATGATTTTGAATTGTGATATCTGCTTTAATGATATTTAGAAACTATCATATATTTCACTATGAATCTATAAAGGGGGTCATATATGTAAAGAAAAATATACTCTATATAAGAAGTCAAATGCGGATGTAACCATGGATGCAAAATTGAAAGTAAAATTGGATGTTAAACTAGGAATTAATACAAAATGCAAACAATTGACATACAAAGTGTTTTAAATTAGAAGTGAAAAATTGTGCAATAGTTGACACAAAGAAGGGAACAAAACATGGCATACAAAAGGATATCAAATTGGGCAAAAACAAGGACACATAAATGGGCACCAAATTAGATGCAAAAAAAGACAACAACTAGATGTAAAATAAGATGCAAAGTTGAGCGTTAAAAAGAAACAAAAAACGTTACAAATTAATATGCCAAATGATGACGCAAATAATGGTGTAAATTTGGGATGCAAACTTGGGTGCAAAAAAGGAAAAAAAAAAGATGTAAGAAAAGACATAAAACAAGATGCAAAATGGGGCTGAAAAAAGGTGAAACCAAGGATGCCATATTGGATGTAAAAAATGATTCCTAATCACATGCAAATTTAGGCTCGAACTCAGACACAAAATTATATGCAAATGTGGACCCAAAATGAGGCAAAAAAAGATGCAAATTTGGATGGTGAAAACGATGTAAAACTAGACACCAAAAAAATGCAAAATTGGATGAAAAAGTCGGTGTGAATAATGGTGCAACATTGGACACAAGTAGACACAAAAAAATGGTGCAAAAAGGGGCATAAAATAGCTTAAAATTGGATGCAAAACTTGGTGCAAAAACAAATACAAAAATAGACGTAAAAAATGGCTCTAAATTGAATGTACCATTAGACACAAAATAAGATGCAAAGGTGGACACAACACATGACTCAACATAAGATGCAAATATAAATGCAAATTTCGATGCTCAAAATGATGTAACATTAGATGCAAGAGATGGTGTTAAAAATGATGCAAAATTGGATGAAACAAATGACGCAAAATATGGTGCAAAATGAGATGGGAAAAATGGAGAAAAATCAAACATAAATGTGGATGTAAAAAATGGTCCAAAAAAAGATGCAAAAATGGGCACAAAAATGGATGCAAAATTTGGTGCTAAATCAATTCAACACATGGTGCAAAGATAGGCACCAAAGCTGGTGCAAAAATAGAAGCAAAAACTAGTGTAAGACTAGATACAAAACCTGGCGTAAGACTAGATGCAAAAACTGACACAAAATGGATGCATAAAAAGACGTTAAATTGGATTCAAAATACAGTGTAAACTTGATGCAAATGATGGTGCAAAAATGGAAGCAAAGAATGACACAAAATAGGAAGCAAAAGAGAATAAAAAATAGATGCAAAAAATGACACAAAATTAGAAGCAAAACCTGTCATAAAATAAGATGCAAATCTTGGTTCAAAATTTGACGCAAAAAATGATGCATAGTTTGGTGTAAAAAATGATGCAAAATCTAGCGTGAAAAAGGATGCAAAATCAGGTGCAAAAAAGGACGCTTTAAAAATTGTACAATAGAGCCAGATTTAGCGCCAGGTTGCTCATCACAATTACAAAAAAAATGCACTAAAATCTGGCGCTAAATCTGGCGCAAATCGCTGGTTTTGTTGTAGTGAGTCTCATTAGCACAACTTGTTGAGGATGAGCGTTGTCAGCAAGGCAACCCAAGATCAAACTTCATAGAGAGTGGTTGTGCTATGCTAGAGAAAAGAGACATGCTAAAAAATCTTACAAAAAGCAAATTAATTTTTATATGTTTAAATAATTTAAAACATGATTAATGTGTGAAATGTTTTATAAGGATATTTTTAACTATGTTTTATAAAGATATTTTAACCTAATATTTATATTTGGTTTGGTATATTTAAATACATCACTTTTATTTAAGTAAATATCTATTCATCCTAAAATAATCTTGAAATGTACTTTTACTTTTCTTACTATCTTAAATAAGCTAGAAAGCTTTTAGCTTATGAGAATCTAATATAGCTTCTTCTTATTCATTAGCTGTCATAACCATTTTATATTCTAAGGATAACCATTTTATATTCCAAGGGTTGGCATGATTGGTAGCCTTTTTTTTAATGAAATTTTAAGGTTTTTCTTAGGTTTACATATGAAAGAAAAAAGTTTGGGTCAAGTAGAATAGTTTTGTGGTTTATAAAAGCTCAAATTAAATTATGAAAGGACTTATTTATATATAGAATAATTTTGGGAGTTATCTAATTTTCCTTACGAGAGGAGATACACTTGGAAATGTTATAATCGGTGGATAGTGTAACATAATTCACATGAAATATAATGTAAAAACTATGAACACGAGAAAAAAGAGAGATAAATCTCAAGAAAGATCTTTTTGATAAGATAAAATAGAGAGATTTGTTCACTTATCATTTCAAGGGGACAACAATCAAGAGAAACACTCTATATGCAATCACAATTCTTGAGAAAACATCACATAACATTTTACTTGATAGATTGACAACTTATGGCCCACTTATAATGAGATCCTAAAACTTGGGTCTTATTAAAAAAGAGGACCCATTCTACAATGAGTGACTATTAACTAACTATTTAATGGGCCACACACATTAATAATGTATCTAAGTGTTGAGGGCCCTGAAATCAGGTCAACAACAAGGGGGATACCCACCCGGTCGGGAACCTGGTTGGCAGCTCCGTGCCCGTTTGGTGTAGCGGGTCCGACTGGGGATAATGGGACCAGCTTCCCAATCTAAGGGGTGTGTGTGTGTAGAGTTTGGTGATGTGTGTGTGTGTAGAATATGATGATGCTAAATCTGAAATTATTTCTAAGCTAATTTAATTCTAAACTCTAAACTAATTTTATACTATATTAATCTAACAAAAACAACACATCTAATCTACGCTAACCCGGGGTAGAACTTTTTCCATTATGTGATCTAGAAAGATTTCATATAATAACTGGTAATAAAGATTATTCAGCTATTATAAGAATATAAATCAATTAAGATGAACCATCCTGCGTAAAAAGTTAAGCAAAACAGTTGTGAACAGCATATCGCATAATCAGTTATTCATATGTTAAGCACAAATCAATGACTCCACCGTACAAAAGTGCCAAATGGTAACCCACACATTCATACATTAACATATAAACAACATCAGCTGTATATTACTCTAAGAATGCAAGCAGAAATTCGTCAAGAGATAAAAGTACCATTTATGACTGATTTTATACTCACAAACCTTAAGCAATAACGATCTATTTCTACTTACTTCTAATGCCTACTAAGAGTACAGAAGTGCAACATCAGTAGCAGGTATTAAAATGCAAACATAAATAAATCTCGATCCGTCCATTCATCAAAAACCCCCTCCGAGGGTGCAAAAGTGCATGTTCTGAGGACAAGTTTTTTGACAAATTTCCGGACCCTTCTCCAAATGCCATGAGAAGGGTTAAATACTACTAACCGACTAATCTTAATTACACAAATTTAGGGAACGGCTTCAAATGACCGCCCTTTTACTAAAACAAATTTATTTCTAAAAACTGAATCTAATTTCTAACCATTTCTGTATCTGCTCCTTAGTGTTGTAAGCGATGCGCTGTTCACCCTGAAAGAGTCGATTGATTGTCCTTTCCTTTTGTTCGAGCTTGAAAATTAGAAATAACAAGAGCTGGCACCTCGTTCTGACAAACTAGAAGATATTTTTGAAAGTCTTCTTCTGGAGGAGTGTCTTCACGGCGTGTATACTTAGTACAACTCAGATTTCTTTCAAACTGATTGTGTTGTTGCTATTTCGGTTTCCGGCCGTGCGAATGACTCAATGAGTTGGGGACTTTGTTGCCTGAACGATTTTCTGAATTGAAACTTGTTTCCGTTCTTTGTTCCAGGCTTTTCTGAGACGTCTTTCCCCTTAAGCGTTTTTCTTTTTGCTTTACCCAATTTGGGCTTCAGGATCTTTCGTAAACTCTTTGCTTTTGTGCGCCTTTGACTCTGAGTCCTGGATAGTCTATTTCCATCAGTATTTGTTGAGTGATACTCTGGAATCCGCGGTCCTGCTGCATGCGGTATCCATTTGCGAAGTCATCTCCTCTCTGTTCTTCTAGCTCTGGCGCTTTTCCTTAGATGTTTCCTGCATATAGATTTATATTAGTTGCTGCCTTATAGTTCACGCAAATGAAAAGAGACACGAAGAAAAGATTGACATGAAAGCATTAAGTTCTAATGAATGCATAATCATGACACCCATTATGACTTGACTCTTCGAAAAACGCAACACAATCATCTTTGGATACACAGGCGTACAATCATTAATTTCCCGTAAGGTGCGCGCCTAATTTTGGGCTTACAGATCATGCCGAGGAATGTTTGCGATGAATGGTTTCTGCGATTTGCATCGCAGCATCGAAGATTGCGATGTAAATAAGTGCCATCGCAGCAATTGATAGTCTCGCTTGTCGCAAATCGCAGATCGCAATTTTTGTAGGATCGCAGATCGCAGATTTTCATTTATCACCTTGTGCTACTTATGTGATGCTGCGACGTGCGACGTCGCATGTCGACCGTCGCGGTTCCTTAGGTTTTCCCCTTTTGAGCGCTTTTGATGCATGCGATGCGATGGGTTTCGCGTCGCTCCTGCGCAGCGTATTTATGTGCTTTGGGAAAAATGCTTCTCTCTACCTTTGCGACGCGATATAGTTCTTACGGAGTTAAATACAAAATATTTCTTAACAAAATATTTTTTTGGATTTTTGGTTAAGGGTCCCCCTTTGCTTGATGTTATTGCTAATATCAAACAAAGAGGGGGGTTGTTGGTGACCACAACAATGGCGATTCACTGTGAAGAACCAGTTATCTCTGCTTTTCTATTGACCGTTCACTTCCGAAACAGCAAAATTTTTATATGTCTAAATTTTGTTATGGACAGATAGAGTAGATTACCCCTCACCTTGTCAACAATACTTTGTCTCAACCCTTTTTATATCCCAATTGCTTGCTTCCTCAGGCTTTTTCTTGCATTCGCACCAGACATTACTTGGTCTTGATTAAAGATAAAATAAGGTCTTCTCTGCGTACTGGCTTAAAAGTATGCTCATTTGTCATAGGTAGAGCCTCTTCTGCCCGCAAGCGTCCATAGCCTTGACAGGGTTACCATGTTATCCAGCAATGATCATTTTTCCTGCTTGAGGTTACTCGCAACATTCCAGAGAAAAAAAATCCTTTTTGACACTTTTTCCTTTTTTAATTCTCTAAAGAACAATGTCTTGGTTTGGTGGCCAAATTATGACACAGTCATTCACTTGATTTACACTTTTGCTGAACAAGTCGGCTCGTGATGAGACCTCTTGTCTTTTGATTGCAACAATCTTAAGTCGTTGCCCTGTTTTGATAGACAGTATTGGCAAAGTCAACAAGTTATAATATCTGTGATCATGATAAGTCGGCTCGTGATGAGACCTCTTATTCTTTGAGATATAGTGTTTTTCTTGGATTGTTTCTCTGAATGCTGCGATTTCCTTTTAGCAAGGAGGAAGTCATTGTTTTTCCTTAAGAAAGCTCTGGACGACAATAATAGAGTTTTTGAAAACAGCAGTTTTGCAGAGAATATTTATTTTATTATTGATGATACCTTTCATTGTGCTGATACAAAACAATTCTTTTCCAAAGGTTGCTTTTGTCAAAGTTTTTAGGGGTTGAAACTAATATCGTAATCAGGGTGAAGTTAACTCTATTTGTCAATAATAAAATTCAGATTTTCAAAAATTTTGCTATTTGTACAAGCGAAATCAAAATCTGATAGAGAATTGGCGTGCTCTTTCATGAATCCTTTTAAATGATCATTTACAACGGGTTTTATTCATAAAAAGAGAAAATCAAAACAAAATAAAAACTAAAAACTAAATCTATCCTACAAAAATTAGAAGAATTCTCTTCTATGGAAAATATAATTTAAGAATCAGTCCATTGACAGGTAAAGAATCTCTTCTACCTGCCAAATCCTGCAACACGAATGTAGACGGGCCTACGACTTCTACAATCTGAAAAGGGCCAAGCCACAGCTTCTGAAATTTCGTATGTTTTCCCTTTTCTTCATGAGCCTTATCCCATTTCAAAACTAAATCACCCATCTGAAAGTTTTTTCTGGTTATGATGCTTGAGTCAAAAGAGGATTTTATTAGCGCTTGGTGATGAGCATGGGTTTTCCTAGCTTGTTCTCTTTGCTCTTCTAGTTTGATTATTTCCATTTGTCTTAATTGTAAAGAGGAAGTAGATACTTCATCGATATATTGCACTAAAGACAAAGAGGGAATGACTAGGTGAGTCGGAAGAACCACTTCTCTCCCATAAACTAAATTAAAGGGAGAAGTGTCGATTGAAGCTTTCTTTGTGATTCTATCAGCCCATAAAGCATTTACCAGCGCTTTGTGCCAATTCTTTTGGTTTTGGTCGACTGTTCTTTTGATAATCCTGATTAGGTTCTTGTTTGTTAATTCAGCCAATCCATTACCTTGCGGATAGTAGTTGGCAGAATATTTCAGTTTGAACCCTCTTTTAAGCGCAAACTCAGTCATAGCATTTCCAGAAAAATATGAAGCATTATCAAACATTAAGGCCGTTGGCAATCCAAACCTAGTAATGATAAATTGATCTATGAATTCAATAATGTTTTCAGAATGAACTGTCTTGAGAGGAACTGCTTCTACCCATTTAGTAAAATAATCGGTTGCCGTAAGGATATACTTATGCTGCTTAGAAGAGTGAGGAACGATCTCACCTATTATGTCCAAGCCCCATTGGCTGAATGGTTGCTCGATGTTGATCGGTTGTAGCGGCATGGACGGTTTCCTTTGTTTTCCTGCAGCAGTCTGGCAGACTTGGCATTTCCTTACGTGATTGTATGAGTCTTTGAACAGCGTGGGCCAATAATATCCTGCACGTAAGATTTTATGTGCAGTCGCATCTCCGGCATAGTGTCCACCTGCTGGTCCATCGTGGAGTTCCTGCAAAACCTTTTCGGCTTCAGTTTTCTCAAGACACCTAAGAAGTACAGAATCGTAATTTCTTTTAAACAGGACATCATTTATGAGCTGGTATTGTTTAGCTTTTAATCTCAGAGCTCTTTTCTTGGTATGATCCAGACGTGATGGAGCATACCCGTTCTTAAAAAAATAAATGGTGTCAGCATATGATGATTCTGCGTCGTTTAGGCTTACCTCATACGTTTGTACCTCTTCAGATGAGTTCTCAGAAATTTGCGATGCTCTAGCTAACATCTTGCAGAAGCCTTGACCTCTTACGATGTTTGTTGGTTTGATCTCAAGATCGTATTCTTGTAAAGCGGTAATCCAATTAGCTCTCTTTTCGCCCACGTCCTTCTGTACCAAAAGGTTTCTTACCGCTGGAAATGGTACTACGACTTTAGTGTGTGCTTTAAGCAAGAAAGGTCTGAAATATTTGATCGCTTTGAAAACGGCATATGCCTGTTTCTCTACGTCTGAGTAATTCAGTTCAGCACCTTGTAAGTTCGAGCTAAAGAATGCGATTGGAGCTTCCGCCTTTTCTTGATTTGCTTGGGTCAAAATCGCGGCATAAGATTTCTCTGAGGCAAAAGTGTATAAGATAAAAGATTCTGAAAAGTTTGGGGTGGCCAAAGATGGAGCATTGATGATAGCTTGTTTGATTAAGTTGAATGCTTCGTGCTCATCTAGACCCCATTTGAAATTTGAATTCTTTTTTATCATATTTTGTAAGGGAGAAATAATACGTGAAAAATCCAGGACAAACCTTTTGACAAAATTGATCTGTCCGAGGAAGGATTGCATGGCTTTCTTGTTATGGGGTATGGATATTTCGGAAATTTCCTTGATTCTGTCGGGTTCTATGTGAATACCAGATTTCGACACTATGAATCCGAGCAATTTTCCTTCGCTTAATGAAAAGAAATATTTCTTTGGGTTGAGCGAAATCCCATACCTCAAACATCTTTGAAAGATTTGCTTCAAATCTTTGAGATGGTCGCTTCGTTTTTTGGAGTACACTGTTATATCATCCAGGTAAATTACTACTGATTTATTGACTAACCCTTTAAACGCGATGTCCATGGCTCTCTGAAAGGTAGCTCCGGCATTGGTCAGACCAAATGGCATCTTCCGATATGCATAAGTGCCCCATTTGGTTCGGAACGTAGTCTTTAACTGATCATCGGGATGCACCAGTACTTGATTGTATCCTGAAAATCCATCCAGGAAAGACATTAATTCTGAGCCTGCTACTGCCTGTAATATTTGCTCCATAGGTGGGAGAGGAAAGTTATCTTTCTGACAGGCTTTGTTGAGATTTCGGAAATCGATACAGATTCTAATGTCTCCATTTTTCTTCCTAACGGGCACCATATTGGATACCCATTTGGAATGCCTAACGGGGAAAATTATTTTGGCTCTCAACAACTTATTAAGCTCAGTTTTTATCTGATTTTCTAAGTTAGGGTGTATTTTTCTGAGCTTCTGCTGGACAGGTTTTTCATTGTCAATCATAGGGATAACGTGTTGAATGATAGAAGTGTTGTATGTCTTTAGCTCATCGTAATTCCAGGCAAAAACGTTTTTGTATTGTCTCAGAAGACGGATATATGCTGATTTCTCTTCAGGGGTTAGGCCGTGGCCTAGGTTAACGTTTTGTGGCTTCTGATCGGTCCCTAGGTTTACTAATTCATAGTTCAGGGTAGAACTGTAGAGTTTAGCATTGGCGGACCTTTTAAACCGACTTTTCAAATCATATAAATCTTCTAACTTGACCACTGATTTCGGTATAGCATTGTCAGTGCCATTTTGTTGTATTTGGTGATCATGATGGTCTTCGTCGATTATTTGATTTGAGTAGGATCCTTCAGAAGTAAGGAAATTTACAATGTCAGGATCGTCGTTGAATACTCTCCAATTGGTGATGTTGTCAGGGATGGATGGTCTAAAGATTAATTCTATTGAAAACCTATCAGGACTAAAATCTTCGGAAGGAATAAGTCTAGAGGCTACGTTAGCTAACAGGTCTGCGCTCGCATTTTGAATTCTTGGAATTGACGAGATGTTGAATGCTATGAAATGTGCAGTGAGATCTTGAACTAACGATTGATAGTGCTTTAAATGACTTGACAGGCAATGTATGGTGTTACGTACCTATTTTACGACGATCTCAGAATCTCCAAAGACTTGAAGATACTTAACGTTCAATCTGATTGCTTTGTATAGGCCTTGAACCAAGGCTTCGTACTCCGCTATATTGTTCATGCAATCGAACTCAAGTCTGCATGTGAGCATAATCTTGTTCCCGTCTGGGCTAATCAGAACGCATCCTGCTCCTGCTCCCTCATTGGATTTAGACCCATCAAAATATAATTTCCAAAATAAGGATGTATTTACAGAATTATCTAAAAAACTAAAACATTTTGAGTCATCAGTTTGGGAGAAATTTTCAACTTGGGATAAAACTGAATTCTCTAAGTAAGGTGAAATATGAGCATTGAAATTGCCGAGGAAAGAATCTACTGCGTAATTGCCTACAATGCTGCTATTGTATGTTATGGCTTCATTTTCTCCTTCCAGTTCTGTCACTATGTATTTTTGGTGCAACTCTCGTTCAACCTTTATCTGATTTGGTTTACCATTGTATGGTAACCACATGTGCGACCAGTCGGTTGAGAAATATCCGTGGAGTTTCTCCGACCAATCCCTGCTAAGAATCAAACCATAGAACTCAGGGATATCAGCTACTAGAATGTCGATAACCTGACACACTTTTGGGTTAGACGACAATCTTATGGTCACCTGATTAAGTTCACCAATCACTTCGACTTGGGATCGATCAAGTTGAACTATACGTACTGCGGATTTTTGAGGTTGCACATTCAATTTGGCACATATTGACCTGGGTAAAATATTCGTTGAAGCACCAGAATCGACCAATCAATTGTGCACGTTTTTATTGAAGATTTCATAGGTGAGAAGAAAAGGAGGAGTATGAGATCTTGATCTTCCTCCAATCAAGGCGATGTCATTTGGATCAATCTTATTGATCGCGTTGGTTGGAGGCCTTCCCAGATTGTGGGAAGCTACAGCTGTAGGTAAAGATGTAGTAGGCACAACATGTAACTCTTTCATCATTATTTTCTGCTGGTGTTTCAATTTACTCAATTCATAAAGAGTGATATTAGCCCTAGTCTTCTTCATGTCATCAATGATGTTATACTCCATTTCATCCGACACTATCAGTGTTCTTGATGGAGGTGCTTGATCAGATTGGACTGGGCTAAGCTGGGTCGCTTTAGCAGTTGTCTTTTTTGTTGCGACCTTATCTTTTGTTGTAGGGCTTTCGCCCTTCTGTTTTTGGGTAGTTTGGGGAGGATCAAGTTGATTTTTGCTTCTCGTGCTAACAGGAAATGCTTCTTGATCTTCTTCTTGTGGGAGGATGAAGTCCCACATTCCTTGTAGTTCTACAACTTCTTCATCGTCGGTCTGCCCTTCAGTGGCATTCTCTTCTTCTTCGTCTTCTTCAGATTCAACGTTTGAGACAACACTGGGTGGTTTTACCTCGATGGGAGGATTTCTTTTAAAAGTCCTATAGGGCTTTTTCGAAGAAGTCTCTGCTACTTGTTTCTTAATATCAATCATCTCATTGGACATGGCTTTCAACACTTTTTGTAATCCTTCCAAATCGAAAGGATCTTTCGTTTGCTTCTTCTTGGTGTCTTCTTTGAAAGAGATCTTCTTAGATTTTCGTTCTTCTATAGCAGATCTCTTTTCTAGGGCTACCACGCATTTTTCCACTGCTAACACCTCTGTCAAGTTGTCAACTAAGGTGGTCTTGTTTGCCCTATCTACGAAGATAGCCAAGTTTGGAGGTAAAGCCATGATGTACCATTCACATCTTACTTCCTCGCTGGGTTGTGAAGCAGCGGGGATTTTGTTGAGGATCTTATTGAACCGTAAGTTAAAATCTTTAATGGGTTCTCTAGCCTCAGCCTTAAGATTAGATAGGTCATTGATCAATGTCGTCGTGGATCTGTCATCACCAAACTTGGTGAGGAACTGACTTTGAAAAATGTCCCAGCTTGTGATGGATCCGGAAGGTAACGAAAAGTACCATGACCCGGCTGTTCCTTGCATTGTATAAGGGAAAAGCCGGACAACAGCGTCTTCGTTAGTAACTCCGTTGAGATTAACAGAAAGCATGAAATTATTGATATGTTCTTCGGCTAGCATGCCTGCTTCTGGATTGAATTTAGGCAGCCATTTCTCAGGATGGGCCGGTATAGGGCTCAGGGGTGGAGGCATTAAAACCGCCCCAGGATTGTTCCATGGAGACTGGGCCATCGTTGAGCTGCTAGTCAATGGAAGTGCAGAAGATGATCCCTGATGCTGAGAAGATGAAGATATTAAGATCTTTGATGTTTGAAGAGGAAGGGTTGTGGAAGATGGATGAGTGAGTTGGAATGAAAAAGTGGGTGGTTGACTTCGCGGTGAGGGAGTTGATATGGACGAAGTGGATGAAAGAGTCTTACTGTCAGACTCTGGTGGTGTTTTCCTTGCTCTTTTCCTGGTGGGAAGAGGGAGTTCACTTGGTTGTATGCCAAATTTTTCACTCTTTAATCTGGTAAGGGGATGAGCAGGGTTGTACTGCGAAGTCACGTTGCTTTTAGATTTATCAGACTTCTGGTTAAAAATAGAGAATCCCTGGAGTTTACGAATCAAAGTTTGAATTTCAGGGGGTTCAATGATAGATTGGTCTGATATATTCGAATATGTAGCAGCGGTGGATACTCGAGCGACTTCAGATTCCGGGTTTAACCGTGTTGGAGAAGTCGAGGGAGTTGATGAGGGTGTATTACTCTCAGAATGGTATTTAGATATTGCTTTAGGTGCCATTCATAGTTCGTGGCCCTCCTTCTAGCACCAAATATGTTGAGGGCCTTGAAATCAGGTCAACAACAAGGGGGATACCCACCCAGTCGGGAACCTGGTTGGCGGCTCCGTGCCCGTTTGGTGTAGTGGGTCCGACTGGGGATAATGGGACCAGCTTCCCAATCTAAGGGGTGTGTGTGTGTAGAGTTTGGTGATGTGTGTGTGTAGAATATGATGATGCTAAATCTGAAATTATTTCTAAGCTAATTTAATTCTAAACTCTAAACTAATTTTATACTATTTTAATCTAACAAAAACAACACATCTAATCTACGCTAACCCGGGGTAGAACTTTTTCCATTATGCGATCTAGAAAGATTTCATATAATAACTGGTAATAAAGATTATTCAACTATTATAAGAATATAAATCAATTAAGATGAACCATCCTGCGTAAAAAGTTAAGCAAAACAGTTGTGAACAGCATATCGCATAATCAGTTATTCATATGTTAAGCACAAATCAATGACTCCACCGTACAAAAGTGCCAAATGGTAACCCACACATTCATACATTAACATATAAACAACATCAGCTGTATATTACTCTAAGAATGCAAGCAGAAATTCGTCAAGAGATAAAAATACCATTTATGACTGATTTTATACTCACAAACCTTAAGCAATAACGATCTATTTCTACTTACTTCTAATGCCTACTTAGAGTACAAAAGTGCAACATCAGTAGCAGGTATTAAAATGCAAACATAAATAAATCTCGATCCGTCCATTCATCAAAAACCCCCTCTGAGGGTGCAAAAGTGCATGTTCTGAGGACAAGTTTTTTGACAAATTTCCGGACCCTTCTCCAAATGCCATGAGAAGGGTTAAATACTACTAACCGACTAATCTTAATTACACAAATTTAGGGAACGGCTTCAAATGACCGCCCTTTTACTAAAACAAATTTATTTCTAAAAACTGAATCTAATTTCTAACCATTTCTGTATCTGCTCCTTAGTGCTGTAAGCGATGTGCTGTTCGCCCTGAAAGAGTCGGTTGATTGTCCTTTCCTTTTGTTCGAGCTTGAAAATTAGAAATAACAAGAGCTGGCACCTCTTTCTGACAAACTAGAAGATATTTTTGAAAGTCTTCTTCTGGAGGAGTGTCTTCACGGCGTGTATACTTAGTACAACTCAGATTTCTTTCAAACTGATTGTGCTGTTGCTATTTCGGTTTTCAGCCGTGCGAATGACTCAATGAGTTGGGGACTTTGTTGCCTGAACGATTTTCTGAATTGAAACTTGTTTCCGTTCTTTGTTCCAGGCTTTTCTGAGACGTCTTTCCCCTTAAGCGTTTTTCTTTTTGCTTTACCCAATTTGGGCTTCAGAATCTTTCGTAAACGCTTTGCTTTTGTGCGCCTTTGACTCTGAGTCCTGGATAGTCTATTTCCATCAGTATTTGTTGAGTGATACTCTGGAATCCACGGTCCTGCTGCATGCGGTATCCATTTGCGAAGTCATCTCCTCTCTGTTCTTCTAGCTCTGGCGCTTTTCCTTAGATGTTTCTTGCATATAGATTTATATTAGTTGTTGCCTTATAGTTCACGCAAATGAAAAGAGACACGAAGAAAATATTGACATGAAAGCATTAGTTCTAATGAATGCATAATCATGACACCCATTATGACTTGACTCTTCGAAAAACGCAACACAATCATCTTTGGATACACAGGCGTACAATCATTAATTTCCCGTAAGGTGCGCGCCTAATTTTGGGCTTACAGATCATGCCGAGGAATGTTTGCGATGAATGGTTTCTGCGATTTGCATCGCAGCATCGAAGATTGCGATGTAAATAAGTGCCATCGCAGCAATTGATAGTCTCGCTTGTCGCAAATCGCAGATCGCAAGATCGCAGATCGCAGATTTTCATTTTATCACCTTGTGCTGCTTATGTGATGCTGCGACGTGCGACGTCGCATGTCGGCCGTCGCGGTTCCTTAGGTTTTCCCCTTTTGAGCGCTTTTGATGCATGCGATGCAATGGGTTTCGCGTTGCTCCTTCGCAGCGTATTTATGTGCTTTGGGAAAAACGCTTCTCTCTACCTTTGCGACGCGATATAGTTCTTAGGGAGTTAAATACAAAAGATTTCTTAACAAAATATTTTTTTGGATTTTTGGTTAAGGGTCCCCCTTTGCTTGATGTTATTGCTAATATCAAACAAAGAGGGGGGTTGTTGGTGACCACAACACTAAGTAAGGGGGTTAGGGTAAGACTGTAACATGCCCTCCCCCTTCGAAAGTAGTGTTGTCCTCAAAGTTGAAGATGAGGAAATTGTTCGAGAGTCATTTCAGTTCCCATGTGGCACCTTATGGTTGCATATATGTCTATTGGACCAATACTTCCTTGATAATGTTGGCACAGCTAGTGCTTTTTAATGTCCAATACTTCTGGTTGGAGCCAAATTTTTGCTAAGTTGGTCTGCATTTTTTAATTTGATCCCACAGCCTTCTTCAAACAAAACACATAAAAGACTAGATGGAATTTTAACGGGATAGAAGAGTTGATTTATTGTAACCACCTCCTCCCACATTTACCCACTTCCACTGGCTTGCCTGAGGTAAACATGAGCTGAAGGTAACTATGATAAGACTCAACCTCCTATATGACCTTAATGAAATGAAGTTGACAACTTAAGACCTTATTGACTTCCCTCATGTGCTATAGGACCTCCACGAGCAACCCAACCCCTCCAAGTGTCCAACCCCTGAGATAACTCTCTTTTTCAATGTCCTAGAGCCTCATCCACTCTGTTTGCAAGGCGTGCAAGCAATTGTAGCCCTCCAATCATACTATTAAGCCTGCATCCATGTGACTTCATTTCTATGCTAGCGACCGCGAATTCTGAGCCACTTTTTTAGGGCCTGGACTCAAGCCTCTACCCAGAACTCAGTGAAACTTCCAGAAATGGTAAATGGCATAGAAACAAAGCTTATAAACCAAAACGTGAATCGGTACTTGACCTAACTCTTCTCAGTCAAGACTGACATTCTGTCAAACACATGGTAAACATGCAACCTATAGGTCATGAATTAATATTTGAACATAAGAATCTAAAAACTTATCTGGAGTTAAATGGGAAGGGTCAATGCCTTCTCACATTAGCTATCATAACACCAATTAGTTCATGCTTTCATTAACCAGACATTCATTGAATGAAATGTGATAGGAGCCATACTTAGATTTGCCATATAACCATGTTTATAACCAACATATAACCATATAGATAACAATGATAGAACATCCATTTAAGCCACATAATAATAAGTACATTTACTCATTAAAATAAAGAGGAACTTAGCTCTTATTAACCATATGCAAAAGCCAACCAAATCAGGGACTTCCACATACCACCCGACCATAGATTGGGCTAAACCAATTATTTCTTTCAGTCAATCACCCTTGTGCCATATTCCAAGCATGAATGTGGGACCTCATGGGATAAAACCATCCATAAACAACCAAGGGAATCCAGAGGTTAAACCACCTCCACCCTCAACATATCATGATCTCACCGAAACTGGTCCCAAGATCACAAAACCAAACCGAGCTTGTATGCCTAGAATTCCTTCACTGTCCCTTAAGGAATTTTCCTATATCCACCCACTTGTTGAGGGCTTCCTGGAGAAAACCATCTCCACCCCCAACCCTTGGGATTTTCTTGAGACCACCTCACCCATATCCAAAACCTTCCAGCAATCCATAGCTCAATCGAGAAGGAATGCCATCACACCATCGTTATCCAGAAATGGAAAGGCAAGGCTAAAAACTATTGTCAAAACCCTGTAGGTTTTAACCCTGTACAAAAATTACCTACAAACGAATTCTTAAAAAACAAAAAAATTATACAATGGCAAGAAACACAAAACAAATACACAGATATTTTCCCCTAGATCCCAAAATCGGGACTACCAGATTAATTTTTCATTATATTCCTTTTAATGTTACAACACAGATATATACATGTTGAAGCATTCATAAACCCCAATCCAGTAACCCTGGATTAGAACATAAATGTAGTTCCCTTGACCGAATCTACAAGGTACCATGGGTAGAAAACGATCATTCCCAAAACCATGTGCAAACCCCATGCACGAAACCATACGTAGGTTTGCCCACCTAATATAGGGTCCAAAAAATAAAAATCTTGGGGCGCTGCCCCGAACCCTGTGCAGGGGGGCTACTGCCCCCCTGCAAACTCCCAACAGGGGGAGCTATCCCCCACCCCATTTTAACCCCCCACTTTGTGTATGGGACAAGTTGTAGAAATAATACAACACACACCCAACAAACCTGGCAAAATCCATGCCATCGACAACAATGAAACCAAATACACACATGCATGCCAAAACCAGCTAGCAAATCATACATGTAATCTGTTACCTGCAAGTATTCCTGTTGAAGTTGCCTGATCCAACCTTTCCTTGTTTGATCCTTGATTTCCTTTGCTTTCATTGTCCTTAATTTAATTTCTTGATTTCCTTCTCCTCTTAGTGCTCTTCTCCTCTCCGAACCCAATTCTGAAAAGGAACTGACAAAAAGCTACTAATTGATGCTCTGGTGTCTTTTTATTATTGATTCCTCTAATTTCTTCATTTTTCCTTTATTTTCCTTCAATTTCCTCCTCACATGCAACTTGTGACCTCTCACCTCCCTTTTCTCCTAATTTCCTTTATTTTCATAAATAATATGTCAATTAATGACTCTTTTCCTTTTCAAACCCTTGTTCATTGCCTTTGCCAATTTCCCCTTAGCCATAAACACAACAAGTGATGCCCACTAGGATAGTTTTCCCAACATTTAGCTTAGAATAATTGTCCCGTGACCTTGGTTTTATTTTTCCTTTATTAACTTTATTACATGAAATTTTAACCGGGGGTTGTTACAGATCACTCCCCCATAGGATAATATCATCCTCGATGTTCTATGGCACCTACAACCAGGAAACCCACTGAAAACCAAAACATACTTCCCATGGAGCTTTATAACTTAGCTCGTTGCACTTTTTACAATGAACAACTTGCTTGAAAGCAAAACCATCATGACAAACATGACAACATGACAACCATATCGCTTATTGGAGCTTTATAACACATCTCATTTAGTATTTACAATAACAACCATACATGAATATGTACATATGCAAAAACTGCTTTGCCTCAACTAAAAAATAATGAAGGATACATAGCCCGCATCTAATCATCCATCTCCCATGTAGCTTCAACGAGCCCAAAGTGCTTCCACTGCACTTTAACTTTGCTTGAATTCTTTGTTCCGGACCATGAGTTGTTTCCGTTGCGATATGCACTAAGGTTTCGGCTAGAACTCTCCTTCTGAATCCACCTGCAATACATACCAATCAATATCACGATCAACATCCTTTACATATATTTTGAGAAATGAAACGTGGAAAACATCATGGACTTTAAATGTCGAAGGCAGTGCAAGTTTGTAGGCCACTACTCCAATCCTCTCAAGGATCTCAAAAGGCTTGCAATATCATGGTGCCAACTTGGCACATGATCCAAACCTCAAGGAGATCTTCTTGGGATGCACAAATACACATGCTCTCAAAGCCGAAACTCCTTAAATGACCTATGCTAGTCTACATAACACTTTTTCCTATCATGTGTTGCCTTTATATTCTTCTTTATAACCTGCATTTCCTATTCCATGTCTGCCAGCATGTCCGGCCCAATAATTACCATGTTCACTGGATCACTCCAGTTGATGGGAGTATTACAACTCTGACAATACAATGCCTTAAACAGACTCATCTTTAGTGGCTCCTGATAACCATTGTTGATGCATGGCATATATCCTTAGCAAATCCTCCAGTATCATGTTGACCCTCTCTATCTGTCCATCTTTATGTGTTACACTAGATAATCCCTCTTGTAGACATGAGCGATCTCCCTAGATCCTTAATGGAAACTAGAAATAAGCAAGACAATTGAACTGACTCTTTCCCTAAGTTGAACCCGTTCAAATTATAAGAAGTATAGCTAATGTATGAGCCTCTTACCTCTTTCATGAAATGCTCGATGAATATCTCTTGTTGTGATTCGATGTAGCTCTTCGATGCTTGATAAGACCTGCAAACATCTACCATAAAAGGATCAAGGAAATTAGGAATTGAATTTGCCTTAATAAACATTATAAACAATTGTAAACCATTCATCCTTCCAATAAGACAAATCAATGGGATAAAGTGTTCATTTGTATTAATCAAAGATTAATAGGAGCCTTACAACCCTTGCCTTGATGTCTTGAGGTCCCTCCTAAATGCCTTTAATCTCCTCCTAGATGACAAGCTTTCCAATCACAAACCAACAGCATAAGTTTGTCTTCTCTGAGTTCTGACCTCCTTAATCCCTCTACCCTGTTGTCATTTTATAGGCCAAGAGGAGGAAGTTTCAAATCCAAAAGAGAAGGATGAGACTCCTTCATTGAGGAATTAGGTTACCGTGAGAAAAGGGATGGAGATGCATCATCTGAGGGTTGTAGTTCAAATAGTCATCACCTAGAAGCTTTCAATTGGGAAATATTCGACCAACTATGTTTCTAGAACGTACTTTTTATTTTTACTTTCTAGAATTCACCTACACGGGTTTATAGTGGCAGATAGAATGCATCTCTGTGTTGTTCTTAGATTTAATTTCAGCGCATGCACGGGAAACTCTAGAGAAATCGGCATAGGTGGAACTTAAGAAGGTGTGACAACTATTTTTCTCAAATTTCTCATCTACATCAAAATGTTTTGGGTTGTTTGACTTCTGAGGGAGTTGGTTCAAACATGTTCATGAATGGTAAAAAGACCCATAAACTGATCAAGTGTCATGGTGACAAATTGACATGTAACATATTGCACCCTAAAGTGTGAATTTTGTAAAACAAGTTTAAAATATTGAAGCTCTTTATCATTCCAAGGATCGGATCAAAGGTAATGGTCGAAAACCTGTAGGGAAAATTCAAGGAATACAATGAAAAAAAAAAAAATCATCTTTGAGGTAGGCATTCCCATACTCAGAGTAAAGCGAACTCAATGAACAAGCATGGAAAAACTAAAATCATATAGATGGTATAAACAATATGGACGCAACCATCTGTCTACATAGTCATGAATATAAAATCTCCTCACAACCTAGATTAATGAAACTAGATCCAGGGTCTTGATCTCCATCTCTCAATCCACAGTATGAATCTCACCATGCGAATGAATGTTTCGAAGTCAAACATGGCCGAAACCAGTTGATTACTGGTCAATGATGAGAATTGTTAACAAGTGCGAGAGAAATCGCCAATAATGACAATGGTTCTCATGGTACTGCCAGTACAATCTATGAAGTGTGAATAGGTGATCTGAAGTTGAACGCTCATAGAATCGTTCGAATGAAGGCCAACGATGAGAACCCATCACTGAAAGTGAGAAACCCACCATTAAGGCATTCAGTATTCAAGATACTGAAGGTTTCTAAATCAAATTCCTAGATAATGAGTTGAAGTCGATAGGAAGCAATCTGTCGTAGGAAAGCCTATGACACGAAACATAGTGTCAATTTTTAAAATAGTTTGCAAGGACTGACTCAAGGATGGCCGGCGCGATTGAAGGCATAGAATTTTGTAAAGGGATTTTGAACTGAGGTTGAACTTCTCTTAAACACATAATGACATGACTATGACTTTGGCAGCATTTGAATTAACGATAATACCCAAAAACATGAATATTTTCAATGAGGTTTGATTGACTGTAAGGAAAATGGATTTCCCAACCCGGACATGAGTGTGACAGAGTGTCATGTTTAAGAGCGACATGCTACCTTTTAAAAACGATAATGTAAAATGGACACCTTTTCCCAATTTTCGCCCGCCATTACTAGCAAGTACCTCTTTATTTTTTACAAGCTTGAGGAGGATAGCATATACTTGGACTGTAAGCTCATCCTTCGAATGATTCCATCAAAGTATTTCTAATGAACCCTAAGAAGAAATGGTCTAGTCCCGTTATGTTTAACGAGTCCTATATTATTTAGCTTTTTACGAGTCTAGTAAAGGAGTAACTCGATGTCATTTTCTTTTAAGAGTTTGAAAAAGACACAAAAAGGAAACTCATTCAGTTCTTTTACTGTAAAATTTTAACGAGCCTGGAGAAAGTAAATCTCGACATTTTTCAATTTTAGAGAGTTAGAAGAAAAACATAAGTAGACTCCATTAGGTTCTTTTTCGTTAGTTTTAGTCTCATATGTCCGAAAAAGGATAAAATAATACAAGAGAGAACTCTATTGACCATGTTTGGTCAATGTATACCTTTTTCATAAACAGCCCTAGCTCATTCTGTAAAAGGGGTAAACTTATACTGAGTGGATGGTTGTTCATTTACTTTTACGAGTTTGAACAAGCAAGTACTCGGGCAATCTTTTTATTTTGAAAGAGTCTGAAAAGAGCTTCAAAGAAGACTCCATGGTTTCACTTTTTCATAAGTTTTAATGAGTTCTAAAAAGTGATAAAAATATACTCATCTTATTGACTTTCAATTTAATTAATGAGTAGAAAAAGACAGAAAGAACTCGGCATTTTCATATGTGTTTTACGAGTGATATAGGTTCGGGTGTATCGAAGGACCCTTCCAAGACCTTTTACTTTCGTGATGTGTTAAATTGCATTTTTATAATAACATTAATGAATACATCTGCATGTTGTAAAGAAGAGGAACAAGACAATCATCAACAACATAAAAACATAAGCCGTTGATAACAGAGTTTGTCTAGGAGGGACTACGTCTCTGGGCCCCAGTGTCAAGATGGTGTAGGCCGCTGCATTAAGTGTTGTCAATAGTGATGATGTACATAGAGGTGTTGTCGCTATCATACAAGGAAAATTCCCTCACGCGGGAATGGCTGCAAGAGATGTTCCACTACAGGAACGCTCAGTCAAAAAGGACTCCTATCAATATGACATAAAACTCATGCATGATGAGAATCCCACCAACATGGCATAAAAGGGATCTCAAAGAAACATGCATGGTGACACATGAGTATCCCATCAACATACAACAAAGGGGATCTCAAAACACAACATGATGAATAATGACAACAAGTACATCACATAGGCAATTCCACGCCACATCAAACAGGAATCATAAAAATGAGTAAGAAACAGGATCCTGTTATCACTCAGGTTGTTCCCTTTGACTCCTAAGGGAATACGGCCGAGGTAACCACAAACCAATCTTTGGATTACAGGTCCTAGCCTACCTGCAATTAGAGAGGGCTCTCTCTTTATGATTTAGCTTTGTTTTGGGTTGATTTCAGGCTAGTTATGAAGTGCAGAGTTTTGTTTTAAATTTGGTGGGATGGTTGATGTTTTCAGACAGAGTTGGCATGCAAAGTGTAAGAAGTTCAGACCATTGGGCATGGAGTCAATGAATGTGAACTGATGGGTGTGTTTTCTTTGGTAGAAGAGAGGAATACAGAGCAGGATAGCTACACATAGAACAATCTTTAATGCTGGAAATGAGATGAAATGGAGGTCAGGGGATGAGAGGCAATTAAGGATCTCTCATCCAGCCAAAGAGGGAAAGTGGATGAAGGCTAAATAGGAGCAATGAAGGATTCCTAGACAGCATTCAGAAATGAGAGAAATAGCTTAAACATGATCAATTAAGTATGCATATTCATCACTAATTCAGAGGAAAACATATAAAACCACAGAAATTGAGCACAGAGCATATAAAAAGAGTTATGAGCTATTCTTTCTTTCTGCAGCTTAGATTGTGATATATAGATGATACAGACACATATAAAATAAAAAATAGAGGTAGGAAAGACTTATTGAAGCATGAGGAAGCACGAGAATTCCATATTAAGCTCTTCAACCATTAAAACAACAACCAGACAGTTCAGAAACAAGCATTCCAACATTCTTTGATTATAAAAGCTCTCAACATATACAGCACAAGTCTCAAAAGAGGAAATCAACCAACCAACCCTTAATACATAGCTAGGGGTGGTATATATAGGAAAAATATCTACAAAACAGATCTGAGGGAAGATCTGGGGAAATAACTGTGATTAACCTAACTTATCCTGAAATAAATGCCAAAATATCTATCTAATGCTGCGCTGGGGGCAGCAGCATCAAAATGAGTTAATATGGTCCTTTGAGCCATGCGCTGGCCATCTCTGTAATAATTGTGCCTTGGGTTCTGCTGCGCTGCTCTCATATGGTTTAAATGCCCATAAATCTGTCTTGGTGAGCTTTAAATGGGCCTTTACTGTTTCTTTGACTTGCTGGGGGCCTTTCAATGTTCATCTGCCTTGGAAATAAATATTTCCACTGAAAAATGTTAATTGATACACTTCGTCGCAACACTGATACTCTTTAACATTGAATCGGGACCTTTTCTTTCACTGATACACTTTGCCGCTACAAAATCACCCCTTTATGGCCACTTTATGGTGAGATTTGACTGTTGTTGTGCCTTCTGTGGCCTTTAGAACTGTTTCGGCATTTGGCCGATCAAAACATTATCAAAACTGAATAAATATTGCATGAAAAGGAGGAATGGATGCACAAGACTGCGCTAAGGCCGAAATAAAGCTGTCGGGAGCCTACTAGGGCCGGAGCTATCAAGAAATGATTGGAGAATGCCTGCTGCCTTTGTTCTGGAGTTGTGCGCAGGCGCAGATTTGAAAAACACGAAGAAATGCCTTCTTTTCCTTTATAAAGCAAAAAACACTTTACACAAGAAAATTGATGAAAAACGGGGCGGGAGTGATTACTGTAGCTACAAACAGATCTGGGCTGTTGGATCACGCGAAGGCAGATCCAATGGTTGGCGCGCAATTGGTGATCGGTGATCGACAAATCTCCAAACTGTAATACCTCCGAAATGAGATGAACCCGCGGACCCGAAACGCATTATAGGCTCACTTTTTATTGATATCGGGTCCGGCCCATCGGTGGTCCCTTATCGACGGATTTTAATGAAAATGGGTCATCGGACCCGAAATTCCCTTCAAAACTGCTCTTTATAATTTTCGGATCCGGAATACAGGGTGTATAGTACCAACCCCTTTCGGACCCGACACACAATTAAGCTCCATTCTATAACATTTCGGCTCCGGCCAGTCGGAGCTTTCCCACCTGGCTGTACTACAGGCTCCCTTCGGACCCGAAACTTTATATGCTGCACCTCATTTTATTTCGGCTCCGGAATATCGGAGCTATATATGGGGCCGCGACTTAATATGGGTCGTTGATCTGAGGGCCCGAATGGGCGGCTGCGATTAAATCGGCATTTCGCTATCGGCGGGGACATGGGGGCGAGACTTTATATAATTGCAATCGCCAAAATGGGAGCGATGCGATAAGGCTTGCGATAAAACATAGGTTTTGCGAAAAACCTAAGCTTTGCGTTAAAATTGAAATATGCGGAGATATATGAAAAGGGAGCTTGCGATAAGGAAGCATTTGCGATGCGATATGCCTTCGGGTGCGATAGCGATATCGCATTGGAGGAATGGGAGAATGGTGTGATATATGTAAAGGGCCAATACTGCTACCACCTCCGACAGCGATATCGCGTCGGAGGGGGGGAATTCCAATCGGAGGAGGGTTTTTATAATGAAGAGGGGCTTTTATATGATCGGAAGGGTCTGATAACATAAAAAGAGGGTTGTTAATGCTTTTGGAAGGGGTCCAAAAGTATGAAAAGAGGGTTTTATGAAATGATAAAGGGGTATTATGCATAGGAATGAGTCCTAAATGCATTGGAAGATGGTTTGATGAAGATAAAGAGGGTTCTTACTAAGTTTCAGGCAAACTTAGTAATTCCCAAGGAAATATTTATGGTTATTTTTCAACCAGAGGGAGGGGATATGTAAAATAGGGGGATTTTATACATACTTTAGTAAGGGGAAGGGAGAAATCATGGGATTTACATAATAAAGTTAGAGGTTAATATGGATTTTGATCAGAAAAGCGTTAAGGATAGAAATCTTAGGCTTAGAAAGGGGAAATAGAACTTGTAGAATGAATATGAGCACCTTTAAGCAAAGCAGATCTTTACTTAGGCAAATGATATGAAAGATGATGAAACTGAGAAATGTCAAGCAGATCTTGACCTCTTTAGGGGAAGTTAGTGAATGATTTTGGAGAAAAGGAAGAAGGGGAAGTTAGACATGCCTCGCTTGAGCTGCTCCGAATGGATTTTGCTTTATACTTGTGATCAGAATAGATTTAACACTTGAAAACTTGAAATGGATCACAATTCATCATTCTGCCACCTCAGAACTACCTACCCGGCCTACTTAGCCTAATATTTTTTCTTCTTTTTGTTTGGGTGCACTTAGACTAGCAAACACAGCTTTTCAACTTTTCTTTTGTCTATCCTCCTATCTAACTCTACCTTTATTTCTGCCAGGGGCTCAGATTAAGCAGTTGAGCACCCTTGTTTCTCTACCTATCTAATGATCTGCCAAGGTTAAACAGTTTGGACAGATTTTTATTCTCTATCTTCTAAACAAGAAATTCAAACCTGTTAGCATTATGATGCATGTGTTGTACTTGATGGCAACCCTCTCATAGAAGAACATCTCACTTATGTATAACTGGATGAATCTTCAGAAGAGATATCAGATGTTACTGATGGAGGACAGCTCAACGGAATCAGATGATAGTTCTAAGTGTGACAAGTTAGCTTTGCCATCAAGTCCAAAGGGGGAGATTGTTGGCATTATGAGACAAGTGTTGTCCTCGATGGCAAATCACACAGTGTAGCAGGTCAGTAGCAAAGAATTGATGCTCAGACTACAAAGAATGAAGAAAGAAGAATATATACGCAGGTTCACTATATACCAAGTAGGGTATACACGCAGGTTCACTACATACCAAGTCGCGTATACGCAGGTTCGCTATATACCAAGTAGGGTATACACACTGTTTCATGCACGAAAAAGCGCGTACATGTCGAAAAGCTTACTTTTGGTCCGTGGTAGTTAGTCCTTGATATTTGAACCTATGGTTTTGGACCATGGTATCTCGACAAGTGTGTTGATCCCAAGTATTGGGCTCTTGGTATTGATTTATTATGGTTTTGGACCGTGGTATTGAGAAAGGCCTAAGACTATAAAAGGAGAGGAAGATCATTAGGCAAGAGCATCAAGAAAGTCTTGAATATCTGATGAAGTATGAGATCCAGTATGCAGGTTATGGGTTGATGATACATTGATTGATCTGAAATAAGGTGGGATCTCATCGGTTGATGGAGAACAAGATCTAAGGAGAGATCGGGATCAAATGGTTTGAAATGAACTATCTTTATATGGTTGATTATGCTTATTCTAGATCTGCATACTGACGCATGTAACATAAATGTTATAGTATGATTGATGTCTGGTACAGCTGCAAAGTTATAAGAAAATATTTTTAGATCTGTACGCGGGTTGGCCTTGGAAAAAGCGCGTATGTACGCGGGTTTGATTCATCATAGTAGCATATATCATTTGAGCTATGATGTCTGAAGTTACATGTGGTTCTAACTGTTGATGAGTTCTGATGTCTGTTTAATGGTGTCAGTATTCTGCATATCTTGGTTGGATGAGTGTGTATTGATGGATAAGAACTAATATGGATCAAGATCATAATGACTCATATTTATGTGATCCGATGGACTAGATCTGGGTGCTAACACATATATTATCCTTGTATATGTCATGATTTGGTTATGTCTGAAGTCAGGAAGTGCAGCAGAGTTATGAATAAGTGATTAATGACATATATGCTGGTTCATCTTGATGAAGTTGCGTATACATGCAGGTTCGGCACTTCCAAGTAGCGTATGCACTCTGATGTATGATTTTTATGGTACAGTTGGTTCTGATTGTTATTGCGGAGTTCTGCTCTGTGACTGTGTTGTTGACAGGGTTTCAGGGTTTCAGTGTTTCAGTGATTCAGAGATTGATGATGCTAGTATTGATTGTTTTGTGCTTCAATGATATTTATGGGTCCAGTATGAAAATTGGATGAAACGTGGCCTTCAGATTATAGTATTGTGCTTCAGGAGTATCCAGTCTGAAAATGTATGAAACGTGGTACCTGGAGGAGAGAAGATTGTAGGCCGGCGCCTACGTACTAGTATCTTAGCTAGTACAAGAGCAAAGGGGGTTGGAGCTCCCTTCTAGGAGAGTCTGGAGAACGAGAGAAGGTTGTAGCCTTCTGCAGGTTGTAGCCTACATGCTGGTAAAGGACTGCACCAGTACATTGTAAAAGAAGTTTCTTAATAAAGGAAGATAGAAACGAATTGCAGCAGGTGGTTTTCACCCACATTGGGTTTCCACCTTATATCATGGTGTTCATGTGTGCTTCTTGTGTGTGATGATCTGTTCTGTTTTACTGCACCTGCTTACTATTCATATGGTTAATGAAGTTCTGATACACTAACTAAAGATCAACATTTAATGGATTAACTGAATCATAAGTATTTTTGTATATACGATGGTTGCTTTAGACACAATTGCGTATACACGTGGTTTCCCTTGAATGAAGTAGCGTATATGTATCTAAGTATGGAAATGACAAAGTTTTATTGATCTGATAATACTGATTCACCCCCCCCCCCCCTCTTAGTATTATTTCCAACAAAACCTAGGGAAGCCAAGATTAAGCTGTTTGGTCTTCCCTTAACTGAGAAATCCTTCAAAAATGGAACTTTTACAGCATGGAAAAGATGAACATTTTTGGCACTTCCACTGTCAATCATGAAAAATGACACCTATTACAATAGGAGGCTAACAGATCCCACATCAAACATCAATCAAGGACCTATGTAGCACAATACATAGCAAAATAAGTACATGAAAACTGCATATACCTCACAACCAAGGGCCATCTGAAGAAGCGGATGTCAAACTGTTGAATTTGTTTGGACCATTGATCTCATGGCATCAATCGCACGAAAATGGTTGCTCGCACATGAATGTTGACACCTTCATTCCACTTAGAAAATTGGTTGAAGAATAGAATGAGAGAATAAGAAATTTGAATGCACCATCATATTTGTGACGTCGAATAGTGCAAAATCAACTATCCAATATTTGAATTCCGAGAAGTTAAGAATTTGGGGCTCAAGGAATCTTTTAGATTCCTCAAAGATTTTGTTCCATGGGTGGACTAGAGATCTGCAACTCCAAAAGGCGAATCTGTTTTTGCCATTATGATCCCTACGGAAAACCATGAAAAATGAATGTAAACTTGACTATATTCTAACATGGAGAAAAATTACCTCCTCAGGGAAATTGCAAGGATCGTGGTTCCGCTCCCTATTTTTGCAGCAATCATGGTTCCATCCTCATACTGAAAATGACCAAAAAATGTAGAACTCTGATGGAGACACGGATAGCGCCATTGCATTCGTGACATCGAGAAGTGCTGAAACCATATAAAATTTGTCAAAATCTAACAAAGTGAAATTTCACCCCTCCTGCAAAATGTTGCCTCGAACTACATGCCAAGATTTTTCCTCCTCTGTATCAAAATTTGTGCCCACTCCTGGTTCCTCCATATGTCCCCTTGTGCACTAAAGAAATCTCGGGTTAATATAAAATACCCAGCAGATTAACCAAGATGACAGTTTTGGCTTGTTGGTTAAAAATTATGGTTTGTTGAGGAGGGGTCGAATGGTCAAACCCCGCCCCTCCCATTTTTATAACATACGAACGGCATACATATTTTTTTGTTTAAAAAAAATAGGTGGCCCAGGTCCACATTGGGTGGCCCGCCCATACCCTCTGCAACCGTTGCATTAACTGTTGGTTTTGATGCGTTACGTTATATGGTATGGCCATTGGTGTATTAATGGTATTGTTTGGTTGTCTGGTTATGAGGCAGCCCAGTGGGCTAGCCCACGTGTCCAGGTGGGTTCAACTCCCATCGGCCTCACCTTAGTTAATTCATATGGTAAGTTGGGGGTGGTGCGGTTGGTGGCCCCCACGCCCTTTAATTATATTTTTCTTTTGTTTTAATAATAACAAATGCACCTTTTTTGAAATTCGAATTTTAGTTGTAGGAGTGCATTTAACGAGGAAAAAAAATTTCCCAAAATTTGGCCAGAGTTGGCCGGAATTGGGTGGTCGGAAAAAGTCAAAATTGTGGCCTCCTTAAGCCTGCCCAGTCATCAAAAAGTCAACCCCACTTTGACTACTTCTAACTTTTGCATCCAAACTCGGATTGACAAGCCGTTCACACCGCTGTGATTAAGATGATGAGATCTACGCTCCAGTCCTAAGTCGAAATCATTCTGAACACTTTGATTTTTGAGCGTTCATAAACCCTATTTGTCCTATGTGTCTTTGGAGCCACCTGGATCAATCCTCCCCTCTAAGGAGCTTTTGTTCCTCCAAAATAATGAAAAATAATCTACAACTTCTCTGTACCTTGTCTGCATCACAAGCATCCTGAAAAGGTCTCGCTTCCATCTCCTTCACCTTTGTTCTTCGGAGCCTTAAGCAACGAGCTGACACCTGCTACCTCTACAACCTGCAGTACATTGTTTTGAAAATTACATGCTTTACTTTTATGACTAACTAATGACCCAAATGTCCCACACTTGCCATGGATTTATAACACATACTCGGTGGTCAAGTTTACATCAAGATGGATGCAAGACCTCAGCTATGACAACAAGGCCAACCTATCATTGTTGCTTCAACAAGTGATGGAAAACACATCATCACTGCAACACATGATTTACAAAAATAAGACCAAACACTATTGTTTGACAAGTGATGGAAACATAACATCACTTTCATAGTTTAACATGTGACACCAAATAAGACCAGACATCATTGTTGCTGAACAAGTGATGGAAAACACATCATCACTTGTACATTTTAAAATGCAACAAATGATTTACAAAAGAATGACCATGAAAAGCTAACATATCTAGAAACCAGTTTTCACTTATCAAGGTGAATGGGTCACCTCCTTGTGGCACATCCGATGGTCGAACAACTGCTTCACCTGGTTCACACATTGACGCTTTGTCTTTAAGGTGCTACTCTAGATGGAGCCTCCAACAAGTGACTCTTTGATGGGCATTTCTGTTGCAATGACTGAAATACATCTTCTTCCTCTAGATTTGCTTAACCTATTTCTTTACATTCTCTTGAGAGGGTCTTTCATGCCTCATCCTTTTGTGTGTTGCCATTCTTTTCCAACACTTAGAAAATGTATGGTTATGTAATCCACAAAAGGTACATGTTTTTTGATTCCATGTTTTACGTTCATCATTAACAACAGGATCATAATCGACATGAACATTTGAATGTCCAAAGTGGTTATACCTTTCCTTGCTATCTCTGGTGTAAGTATGGCGATGAGAGCTTGCCTCAGCTCTTTCCCTGCAATAGAAACTGCCATGGGATGATGGGGATGTGTTCCCATCATTTTCTTTCCTCGACGATTTCGACGATGTCTTAGAAGCATACGACACCTTCGAACATCCTCCTTTGGTGTATCTCAAGTGTGCAAATTGAGGTCTCTGCACAACCTCCAATGTTTAAGTTATGAATTGGTTATTAATACCAAGTTTTTCTTCCTCCTCGTGCCTCGTCCTTGTAAGGAGCCTCATGTTTCTCCCTGTAATTGGGATCCCCAAATCTCCAATAGAAATAATATAATGTGACGACGAAACTGAAATTAAATCAACATCTTTTACCTCCTATGTCGATTTGGAAAGAATTGATGAGGGCTACTCATCATCTATTGTTGGTGGTTCGCTAACTGTCGTGGCGCATTCCCCAACTTCCTTTCTGACATACCCAAGTCCTGTTCGACACAGTAATTCCTCTACTTTTATGGGGTTGACAATGCCTTGGCCATTAACTCCCAAGCCTTTTCCTTCATAGCCCATTCTCTTCAATAGTTTGGAGCCAATTCATGTGGTATGATTTTTGAAAACAGTGAAATCATCATCAGGAAACATACATGAATTCAGAGAATTACATTTTACCTCACTTGGGTCACGCTGCAGCTTTTCCAAGGCCTCGTCCTTTGCTTGTAGCTGTCATAGCAAACTATGTTTCTCCTCTTTCTCTTCATGTAGATGCATCTTCAATTCAACGTTCTCTATTTGAAGGTTATGTTTGTTATGCTTCAATTCTTCCAGGGCTTGCAACTAAAGCTGCAATTTCTCCTTTTCCTCTGTCTCGTACATCGCTCTTTCATCCTTTGTCGCTGCACATTCCATTGTTCACATTGCAATTCACATCAATGCAAAGACCGCTCTGATACCACTTGATCTGGGTCTGGGTGTAACTAGGGACCCTTCCAAGACCTTTTACTTTCGTGATGTGTTAAATTGCATTTTTAAAAGAACATTAATGAATACATCAGCATGTTTTAAAGAAGAGGAACAAGACAATCATCAACAACATAAAAACATAAGTCGTTGATAACCGAGTTCGTCCAGGAGGGACTACGTCTCCGGGCCCTGGTGTCAAGATGGTGTAGGCCACTGCATTAAGTGTTGTCAATAGTTATGATGTACATAGAGGTGATGTCACTATCATACAAGGAAAATTCCCTCACGCAGGAGTGGCTCCAAGAGATGTTCCACTACAGGAACTCTCAGTCAAAAAGGACTCCTATTAGTATGACATAAAACTCATGCATGATGAGCATCCCGCCCACATGGCATAAAAGGGATCTCAAAGCAACATGCATGGTGACACATGAGTATCCCATCAACGTACAACAAATGGGATCTCAAAACACAACATGATGAATAATGACAACAAGTACATCACATAGGCAATTCCGCATCACATCAAGAAGGAATCATAAAAATGAGTAAGAAATAAGATCCCACATCAAACATCAATCAAGGACCTATGTAGCACAATGCATAACAAAGAAGTACATGAACAATGCATATACCTCACAACCAAGGGCCATCTGAAGAAGTGGATCTCAAACTACTGAAGCTGTTCGGACCATCGATCTCACGGCATCAATCACATGAAAATGGATGCTCGCACATGAATGCTGACACCTACATTCCACTTAGAAAAGTGGCTGAAGAATAGAATGAGAGAATAAGAAATATGAATGCACCATCAGATTTGTGACGTCGAATAGTGCAAAATCGATTGTCTAATATTTGAATTCCAAGAAGTTGAGAATCTGGGGCTCAAGGAATCTTTTAGATTCCCCCTAGATTCCTCAAAGATTTTTCTCCATGGGTGGACTGGATATCTACAACTACAAAGGTGAATCTGGCTTCGCCATTGCAATCCCTACAGAAAACCATGAAAAATGACTATAAACTTGACTATATTTTGACATGGAGAAAAATTACCTCCTCACGAAAATTGCAAGGATCATGGTTTCGCTTCCTGTTTTTGCAGCAATCATGGTTCATACTCATACTGAAAATGACCAAAAAATGCATAACTCTAATGGAGACATGGACAGTGCCATTGCGTTCGTGGCGTCAAGCAGTGCTGAAACCATATAAAATTTGTCAAAATCTGACAAAGTGAAATTTTGCCCCTCCTGCAAAATGTTGCCTCGAACTGCATGCCAAGATTCTGCCTCCTCTATCAAGAAATTTGTGCCCACTCCTAGTTCCTCCATCTATCCCCCTATGCACTAAATAAATCTCGGGTTAATATAAAATACCCGATAGATTAACCAAGATGACAGTTTTGGCTTGTTGGTTAAAAATTGTGGTTTGTTGAGGAGGGGTCAAGTTGTCAAACCCCACCCCTCCCATTTTTATAACATACGAACGGCATACATATTTTTTTGTTAAAAAAAATGGATGGGTCGGGTCTGCATTGGGTGGCTCTCCCATACCCTCCGCAACCATTGCATTAACTGTTGGTTTTGATGCGTTACATTATATGGTATGGCCATTGGTGTATTAATGGTATTGTTTGGTTGTATGGTTATGAGGCCACCCGGTGGGCCGACCCACGTGGCCAGGCGGGTTCAACTCCCGCCGGCCTCACCTTAGTTAATTCGTATGGTGAGTTGGGGGTGGTGGGGTTGGTGGCCCCCACCCCATTTAATTATGTTTTTTTTTTTTTTAATAATAACAAATGCACCTTTTTTTAAATTCAAATTTTAGTTATAGGAGTGCATTTAACGAGGCAACAAATTTGTCTGGAATATAGCCAGAGTTTTGGAATCTGGTGGCTAGAAAAAGTCCAAATTGTGGCCTCCTTAAGCCTACCCAGTCATCAAAAAGTCAACCCAACTTTGACTGCTTCTAACTTTTGCATCCGAACTCGGATTGACAAACTGTTTGCACCGCTATGACTAGGACAACGAAATCTGTGCTCTAGTCCTATGTCAACATCATTTTGAACACTTTGATTTTCGAGCATTCATAAATCATCTTTGTCCTGTGTGTCTCTGGAGCCACCTGGATCAACGAGCATGAAAAGATAGCAAAAGAAGCTTGGGATTTTCATGAGTTTAACGAGCCTTGAAAATAATAACCGAAATGGACTTGAGATATTTTCATTTTTACACAAGCTTGAAACAAATAAAAATTGTGCTTTAGGGTGGTTTCATTTTTTACACAAGCTTGAAATAGAGAAAACTGTACTTGAGATAAGTTTTCATGCCTCAAGCATAATGACTACAAGGACACATGCCCCCAAACTTCATCTCATTCACCTGAGTAGACTAGTAGTTACTAATAGGAGGATGAAATGAAGGCTTGTTTACAAGATCAAAAAGACTTGACTTAACATTTATGAGATCTATTTAAAGACTCAACTCAAATAGGGGAGGATTTGTTTCATTTTTTAATGGACTTGACACAGAAAAGGAACTATGCTCATAAGGATCGATTTCATTTTTTAACGAGGTTGACACAGTAAAAGAACTATCCTCATAAGGATATGTTTCATTTTTTAACGAGGTCGACACAGTAAAAGAACTATCCTCATAAGGATTTATTTCATTTTTTAACAAGGTTGACACAGTAAAAGAACTATCCTCATGAGACCCTATTTCATTTTTTAACGAGGGTGACGTAGGAAAAGAACTATCCTCATGAGACTCTATTTCATTTTTTAACGAGGTTGACATAGGAAAAGAACTATCCTCATAGGATCTGTTTCATTTTTTAACGGGGTTGACACAATAAAAGAATTGTCCTCATGAAACATATTCATGGCTTCCATATGGAAGAAACACATGACAAGGGACACCCCTTGATCATGGCTTCCAAAAGGTCTTCATCAGATGGAAGAACAGTCCTCTGGAAGGAACACATGTCAAGGGGATCAATAGGGATAAGAAAATCATATTCAAATGCCCCCATTGATGTTTTGACCATGTCAGCTACCGAATCTAAGTCAAAATAAGTCGAGAAGACAGTGAGAGGGTTGCTTACATCGGTAACTGAAAACATGGGATAGGTTACAACATAATTAACCCATGACAGGGTAGGTACCACTTCCATATAAGGAACATTCAGGGGTGTCGGATGACTAGTAGTCGAAGCAAGATCAACGTGTGAAAGATGATCAACCATCATGGTGTTTCCATTGTGAGGGAAGGACATCAAGCGAAAGAGTGTCGATATGACAACTTTCATGGCATAAAAATAGTCTCAACCAAGGAGAAAATTGAAATCTAAGGGATATTGGACTACCATAAGATCAATACAAACAGTTTTACCTTTCAAAGTAATAGGTAACTTAGGAAGGATCCCTAAAGTTTCACTAACAATTTTGTTAAAATCTAACATATTTTGTGTAACAGGAACAAGCTAAGGGGAACCCAAAGCTTGCCAAGTAGTTGAGGATAAAATACTGACATAAGCACCTTCATCTACATTGCTGCAACGCACATTCTTACTATAATCCTTCGCAATGATTTGGAAAAGGGGGGAAGAAGGAAGACAAGGTTTTGTCAGTCTACTCCAATCAAAATAAATAGCCGCATTACTTGGATGGGGCTCAAAAGTAATATATCAAATGCCCCCATGTGTAGAAGAATCTAAAGTAACATGAAGAACATGAACAGTATGAAGTTCACTCTCTAAAGGGAGAGTGGGATCTACCGAATATGGAATCGATTCAACCATTTTATCAATAAATAGTCCATCAACCTGAGTGATACATGTTTCACCCTCCAATGGAAGAGTGGGATTGACTGTACTTGGATTTAGATCAATCACTTCGTCAACTGATAGTAGATGGGGAGAAATTTTACAGTAATTAGTTGGAAGTTGTTGTTGTGAAACAGTAAGTTTTTCCAACAATTCAGAGGCTTCATCCATGTGAGGGAAAAGGTGACTATGATGAGTCCCTTTTCATAACCTACAAGGAAACCTAACTTTAAGCTTTTTCCCCAGAATCTGAGAATCATTGGTTGATGGATCAATAGTAAGTTGATAAGAATTATTTGACCATACTTCCAAAACCTTAGGAATACCAGGACAATTAATAAGGAAGTGGTCACCCTTACAAAGCTTGCAAGGGTATTTTGGCTTACGATGCATTGTAGAAGTTCCCTCAACATTACCAATACTTACAGCCATGGTTGGTTGGTTGACTACTTTCTTATCTTGCTTCTTCTTCTTCTTCCTTTTATTCTTCTTCTTAGTCACTTGGTTACTAGTAGCAAGGCTTTTACCAAGCAAAGAAGAATAAGGAGAGGAAGACATGTTGGGTGAAGAAGGTAAAGGGTCAATAGTAGGTTGGTGATGTTGAGATGGTGAACTCGTTTGAGCTGGTACAATTAGGGTATTTGGTAAATAAGTTGATAACATCCATATAGGTAAACCTATCGTGAATCTGGGAAGTGACAATGTAGCCATATAAGGAGGACCAACATTTCCAAGATTGGGAAAAGGAATAGGATTCTTGTTAATGGGGTTTCCTTGGTCAGTAACTTCTGGATGGGTAGCCATTAGATTCAATCCAAATAAGTTTTTTATCATTAAAATTATATAATATTCACAATCCACACCTGGGGTCTTGTAAAAAGTAAAAACAAACAAAGTAACACATGCTAAAAAATCTAGGGATTCAAACCATACAAACTCACCTTTCATAGAGATCAATATTTAGTAGTTGGTGATGAAATCCAATTTCATAGAGATCAACGTGAAAGTTTTATAAATATGATCATTTGGAACTAGTTACTGTGACAAACTGCTTAATGAAACAGTCTGGTGCAAGTAACTTTGCTTATGCCATTTCGAGCAAAGATTACCCTCCAAAAATTCCTAGTGAGTCTAGTCAACATCTATTCTAAGTACATAAGGACCTTCCCTTTGCCATCACCTCAGGTAGATCCCTAGGATTATAGTCACTAAGTTTACCAAATACAACAATTTTACCTGGGGGAGAGTCGCAAATTGGATGTACATAAGGGTAGAGTAACAAGCTCAATCCCCTTGAAGGCTTCTCCACATGATCAATTGGAGGTTTACTTTCAAGTGACCCCAAGTACCTTTCGGTATTGTTGTAATATGTGAAAATCACTATTTCTAGGCCAATGAAGTGGGTATGATCACTTCACCATATTTGACATGATCTCGTGCTTAACTCATGTACAAGAAGAGATTCCAAGAGAAAAACTGAAATAATTGGATTTTCTCTCCCTAACTCAAGATTCTATTGTTCATTTGTAGCTTTTGAAAGTTTACTTCCTTCCCTATTCCAAAGCCCTACACTTAAGCTACTATAGGTGACAAGAGCCCTAAAAATGTAAAACTCTAGATGAATCCTAATTAACGTTGTATTATTAAGTTGTTCTTTACTCAATGGGTGATGAAGGGAAACTTATGATGTTATGACACGACTTGAAATATTAATGCACTCTAAAATGCAATAGAAACTTTCAAATTTGATGAAAACCTATTTAGAGAAAAGACAAAGTTTCTTTGATTTTTTTAGAAATGAAATTCAAAAACTCACAAATTTTGCAATTTCCTAAAGCAACCAATTTCACTATAATGTAATGAAAATGCAGTCAACAAACCAATTTCCATATTTCCCTAAACATCAAATAAGACAAAATACTCTTTATCTCTAATCACTCAAAACTTTCAAGAACATAGAAATCAATCAAGAGAGTTGGAGAAAATACTTTTTCCCCTATGAATACTTTGATTTAATGATAATAGCAATGCAATTGCGAAAAAAATTCCAAGATGAAAGCAACAATTTCCTTTATCAAGCAAAAATGACCACAATTTCTTCACAAAATCACAACGTCTGAAGAAACCCTAACTTACAATTCAACATGAATTTGACTACAAATAAGTAACAACTAAGCCTTAACCGGTGTATTTGTCAGAACAAAATAAGAATACCATTAGCAAAAGGACAATCTATCTTATTTTGATCAATCCGCAAATCAACTAGGCAAAACCCTAAGTAATTCTTTCAAAAAGACCTAATCTTCAAAAATCATTAACAAGTGAGTTCAAAAGAGACACAATGCAGTCCAAACAAAGATAATGACACTTCTAGAAAAACAAACTCAAGTCTAGGTTGAAGCAAAAGCTATATTTTCAAAAATTCTCAAGCACTACAAAGGTTTATAGCAGAAAACAGAGCGTGTGCACTTTGTTGCTACGACAAAAAGGGCGCAGAACTGTGCTCTGTTAACAAACAGAAACGGTGCAAGGGAAAAAACATAAGAAAAAATAATTAAAAAAATGAAAAATCAACCACTCAGATCTAAAAGGCCATTAATTTATAAAGACTCAAGTTTGGATAAATCAGAAAAATCAAAAAGAAAAACTAAGGAAAAATACAAGAATAGAGACGCTCCCTAGTATGGTCGCCAATTTGTTAGGTGAATAAATTCCTCTTGCTGACAAGAGAAATCTCCCTAGATCCTAAAAAAATACTAGAAACAAACATATAATCAAGCTAATTCCTTCCCTGAATCTATCTTTCCTTGAATCATAAGCTAACAAGGTGATAAATGGAAATTCATACCTTATTACGACATGCTTGATGAAGATCCCTCTTAGTGCTTCAATGCAGCTTCTCCATGCTTGAATCTAGACCTTCACACATGGAAACAACAAAGGATCAAAAGCACATGTGATATAATAATCCCACCAACTTAACCTAATGATCAAGGAAATTAGGAATTGAATTTGCCTTAATAAACATTATAAACAATTGTAAACCATTCATCAGTCCAATAAGACAAAGTAATGGGAGAAAGTGTTGATTTGTATTAATTAAAGATTAAGAGGATCCTTACAACCTTTGCCTTTATGCCATGAGGTCCCTCACAAATTCCTTCAATCTCCTCCTTAGATGACAAGCTTTCCAATCTCAAACCAACAACATAAGTTTGTCTTCTCTAAGTTCTGACCTCCTTAATCCCTCTACCCTTTAATCATTTTATAGGCCAAGAGGAGGAAGCGTCAGATCCAAAAGAGGAGGATGAGACTCCTTCATTGAGGGATTAGGTTACCATCAGAAAAGGGATGGAGATGCATCATCTACGGGTTATAGTTCGAATAGTCATCACCTGGAAGCTTTTAGTTGGGAAATATTCAACCAACTATGTTTCTATAATGTACTTTTTAATTTTACTTTCTAGAATTCACCTGCCTGGGTTTATAGTGGCAGACAGAGCGCATCTCTATGTTATTATCAGAGTTAATTTCAACGAATGCGTGGGAAACCCTAGATAAATCAACGCAGGTGGAACATAACAAGGTGTGACAACTACTTTTCTCAAATTTCTCATCTACATTAAAATATTTTGGGTTGTTTGACTTCTGAGGGAGTTGGTTCAAACATGTTCACGGATGGTAAAAAGACCCATAAACTGATCAAGTGTCATGGTGACAAATTGACATGTAATAGTCTAGGGATGATAAGTTGCACTGAAGTCCAAATCTGTCCCCAAACTTGCAATCAGCTCCTTCCAAAACTTAGAAGTGAACTCAACATACCTGTCTGACACAATATTTTTTGGAACACCATACAATCTCATGATCTCCCTGATGAAGACATGTGCCACACCACTAGCTGAATATATAGTCTTCACTGGAATGAAGTGAGCTACCTTTCTCAACCAGTATACCACAACCATGATAGAATCATGTTACCTCAATGTCCTTGGAATACCTGTAATGAAATCCATGGAAATGACCTCCCATTTCCATTCTGGAATTGGAATAGGCTGAAGCAATCCACCTGGATGCTTACACTTTGATTTCACCTGCTTACAGTTCAAACATCTAGCCATGAACTCTGTCACTTCCTTCTTCAGATTCGGCCAATAGTTGAACCACTTTATTGTTTTCAACATCTTCTGGTATCCTAGGTGACCTGAATAAGGCTTGACATGAAACTCCCTCAAGATAAGCTTTTTGATCCCATTGTCATCTAACACATAGATCCTGTCCCTAAATCTCACCAAACCATCTATCGTGATATGATAACCCACATGTTCATCACTTGTGCCCTACTGTCACCTATTCCTAAGCTCCCTATACATGTCATCCTGTTGTCCTGCATGTAGGATTTGATCTATAAATCTATCCCATACGAGCTTAATGTTGCAACATGGTTCATCTGTACTATCTTGCTGAGAGCATTTGCAACCATGTTCTCCTTACCCTTGATGTATCTTATCTCAAAGTCAAATTCACTAAGGGTGCTTAACCATCTAGCTTGTCTGGAATTCAGATTCAGTTGGTCAAATAGATATCTCAACCCACTATGACCACTCATTAATACAAACCTCCTACCAAGAACATAATGTATCCACATATTCAATGCATGGATAATGGCTACCAACTCAAGATCATGAGTCACATAGTTATGCTCATTCTCATTCAATTTTTTGGACTCATAGCATACCACCTATCCCTCCAGCATCAAGACTCCACCAATTCATTTCTTGCAGGCATTTGTACACACCACGAACTCTTTATATGTATTTGTAATCTTAAGAACTGGAGCATTTGTCAACAACTGCTTTAGTTTCTAAAAACTTGTTGCATGTTCCTTTGTCCATTCAAATTTATTCCCTTTCCTATGCAAAGATGTAACGGGATATGCAATGCGTGAGAAGTTACAGATGAACCTCTTGTAGTAACCTGCTAACCCCAGGAATGATCTGACATTCTTAGGAGATGCCCACTCCATGGTATCCCTTATATTTTTTGGACCTATTGTTATGCCTTCCTTAGAAACAACATGTCCCAAGTAATGCACCTCTATCTAAAAGAAACTGCACTTGCTAAGCTTAGCATACAACTAATGCTCTCTTAGCAATGTCAACACTGGTGCTAAATGTTCAACAGGCTCTTCCTCATTCTTAGAATATATCAATATGTCATCAATGAATACAATAACAAACCTGTCCATGTAATGCACCACATTATTCCTCAAGCACATAAACGTAGTTGGAGCATTAGTCAAACCCAATCGAACTACAAAAAGCTCATAATTCCCATACTTGGTCCTAAAAGTAGCCTTGTATATGTCCTCTTCCTTTATGTGTACCTGATGGTATCTTGATCTCAGATCAATCTTCGAGAACATTGTTGCTCCCTCCAACTCATCAAACAAGTCATCAATCCTCGGTAATGGATACATGTTCTTGATCGTCTCCTTGTTCAGTTGGTCGTAATCAATACACAACCTAAGAGTACCATCCTTCTTTTTCATGAACAATATTGGTGCACCCCAAGGTGATACACTTGGCCTAATGTATCCCTTGTCAAGCATTTCCTTCAACTGCAACTTCAATTCTACTAACTCTGGTGTGATCATCATATGTGGTACTTTTGATGTTGGTGCTACTCGTAGTACCAACTCAATAGAAAATTCCACTTCTCTATGAGGAGGAAATTTTGGAATCTCTACCGAAAACACATCCTGAAACTATTGTAATACAGGGTACCTTTTGAAGATTTTTGCATCCTCAACATCCTTACCTTTGTCACTAGAAATATGTACTACAAACATTACACACCCTTTCTTGCAATTGCGGGTAGCCTGCATAGCGGTGACCATCCTCACTAATATAGGCTTCTTATTTCCCTCCAAGATTATCTTTTCCCCATTATCATCTGGGCACTCAATAGCCTTTTCATAACAACCTACTTTGGTCATGTGAATATATAATGAATCCATTCCCAAAATCATACTATATGATCCCAGTGGAAATACATTCAGATGTGTTGTCGTAGGCACACCATTCAACTCAAATGCCTAAGATCTTACCCAATGATGAATTCTCTTCTTAGTACCTATATCCAACTGCACCAGTCAAGACTCTTCATGCACTTCTTTTCTCAAGCCACACTTATCTGCTAGGTCAGGATTAACATAACTATAATTATATCCATGATCATTAGGATTAGCATAACTATAATTAGATCCAGGATCAATCAAAATAAAAACAACTCGACCACAGAGCTTAACTTCCATCTCAATAAAAGATGCCTGGTGATTTTCCTGCTTCTTGTCTGTAGCTACATAAATATAAGGAATGTTACGACCAACATCCCTAATTGTATGCACCTCCTGAGCAATATAGGTCTGAGGCCTACCACCCTGGAACAATGGACAATCCTTCTTGTGATGATTTTTGCCACATATCCAACACTACAATCGTCCCCTACCATCACCTTTGTTATGTTGCTCTCCAGGCTACTACCCATGTCCCTTTTCAACTACATTGAACTTCATTTAAGGAATGACATTTTATTTATCACCTGCATCCTGAGGTATTCCCCACTTCAGTGGCCTCTTCCCTTAAATTTATCATTTCCTTTCAAATCAAGCTTAGGCTCAGCTTTGTGATTTGACTACTCATAACAATTCTTCAACTTCTAGATGGCCTCCTCCAACGATCTAGGCACATCAAACTCAATCTGGTCTCTATAACCTGCTTGTATCCCACTGATGAATATCTATATCTTAGCCTTCTCGTCCTTAAGATAAGGCACATACCTCAATAGCTCCAGGAACCTGCTAGTATACTCATCATCTATCATAGAACCCATCTCCAGCTCATAAAATTCCTTAGCTCTGTCATCATAGTACCTCTGTGAAAAGTACTTCTTCTTGAAGAGTATCTCAAAATCATCCCAAATCAACACTTATTCCTTAATTCCCTTGAAATTATTTACATATTCCCACCAAATATATGCTTTCCCTTTGAGACTGAAGGTGCCTATCTTGGCTTTCATGTTCTCTAAATAACTATGAAATCCAAAGAATTTATTCATACCAAGCAACCATGCCTCTACATCTTCTGACTTCTTCATGTCTCCATTGAATGTAGGCAGATTGAATTTCTTGAACTCCTCGGGGAAAGTACTCAACCCTCCTATAAGGATGATGATGGTGATGAAAATGATGATGTCTCCTGGATGAGGAACTAGAATGATACCCATACATACCAGTCCTCTTGTCAAGTGTATCCAATGATCTTCCACCTTTAACTGTATACCCTCTATCTAACCTATATCTGTTTCGAGACCTACTACCATAGGCTCCATTAGTTTTATCTTCCTTCTATTGACTGGTCCTCAATTGTCCCTATCTCTACAACTCTTGCAAGATTTGAAGAATCATTGCATTAACCTCTACATGCTTCTCTTGAGCCCTTGCAAGTCTTTCTTGAGCCTCAACCAACCTATCATTGTCTGCTTTGAAATTGTTGGCTTGAGGGGGCCTGACCTAGGTTTAGAGTTAATTAGCCAAACAAAACCCTACACTACTGACCCTTTCGGCAATAGCCTGCGGAGTGCAGACTGTGGTCTCACCTAAAGCAGTATGGGTGGATGCTAGAATCAAGTTTCCGCACCCTTGAGATGTCTGAGGGGTCGATTTAGTCCAACTGTGAATACCTTCGCGTAGGTTACTTCGAACACTGCCCTGACCTGCGAGGCCTTCACGATCTGTTATAATCACCTTCGTGCAGTCCTAACTAGGGATTGATGTGCTTTCATGCTGCTAAGGCAGCGATATGTGCTATTTCCCCAAGTTACACCACGGATCTTACTTATCTCCTTATAACTATTAGTTAAATTCACGTAAATAGATACTTTATCTTATATTCACTTAATCAACACAATCATATATGTTTGCACATCATATAAACAACAGAAATGTAATTTATACCGAATACATTCAATGCAGAAAACAATAAATAAATACACAGGAATGGTATAAAACTTCTCTTTATTAATGCTTTAATCAGTTACAAACTCAACCTGCCCTGCGCACTCAGGTACAGGGGTCCATGCACTCAGCTGCAAACTACTAGGCCTCTGCGCACTCAGCTACAGAACCTTCTCCTACTCTATGACCCAAAGACTTGACTCTACAATTAAATCTTCTATTATCCTTCTATTCCATCATCATTCTCTTTTCTAACTGATTTACTACTTAGAGCCTCGCTCTATTATATAATCCCATGGTTCGTGGACCATGGGTAGATCTCTAAAGTTGACATTACATTTACAAAAATGAGGGCGGACAACCCTATGACTCATGTACAAGTTCGCACTCCACGCCCACAAAACATGGAGTCTTTACATCGGATTTAGTCAAAATCTGGGCTTTAAGCCCCAAAACTTCCCTTGGGGGATCCCGCGCTCAATGGACCCTCAACAGAAACATCGTGACTTGCCCTTGAGTCACTCTATCGGTGTGGAGATCTTCACGTGGAGACCTCCCAACTCTACCCGAACCGCTACAAGATTGACAATGCACTGAGAAGCTACCTGTTGTACCTCCTGCAAGCACTATTCAGAGACCGCGGTATCTGAACTGCTTCCTTGCATCTAGTCTTGCATTCCCTGCATCTCCGTGAGCTTGGCTTTGATCAAGGTTGTAATGACGAAGGCCTCATCGATCCATGGTTGGACGCGCGCCTTCAACACCACTTCCCTATGTCGCGTCGCTTCTACCTTCCAGCCATCCCACACAGCAACGTAGCTACCCTTGCGTTGTTGCGGACCCTGTGACACCTTGCTACTGCGCGCAGTCCTAATATCGTGTAGCTTTCGAGTAGAGTAGTTTATAGTCCCGCGCCTCCTTTCAACTGCCTGGAGTGCTAAGACTATGCTTCCCACAGCTAGTTAGGTGGTCGGGCCACCTGTATACGGCTTCAACCTACTATCACTTACTTCTCCTGGGAAGGGTTTGCCATTTGACTTCACCAACTGCATCGCGCATTTTACCAACTACATCGCGCCACCATCTGTGATCCCCTTAGTAACATACATTCCAATCCAAGGCATCAAACTGATCAACTCTCGACAATAGTCCCCAAATTCATTAATGTAATCGTATGTATCCTATTTTATCACTACGGTCTTTCTATCAAGAAAGTCCTTATTTATTCCTTCCTCAAGCTTCTTGACTTCCACTTCCGCCATGGCACTTTTCTCCCTCAATCAAACTCTTTAATTCATGAGTTCTTGGAGCCTAAGATTACCCTGCTGGATCTCCTCATCAAGTCCCAACCGCTCGTCTTTGCACTCTTCTAATGGCGCGAGCCTTTCTTCCAGGGTTGCGTGACCCGTCATATCCACGGGCATTGCAATGCGTAGACTAGGCATGATATACTCCATCGATATTACAGTTTTTGCTCCATAGGCCAGCCTAGAAGGCATCTATCCCGTCAATTTCTTGCAAGTTCATGTGCATCCATGCAGGTTGTTTACCATATGCATGTACCCACTTGGACATATGTGCGCGCGGACCATCCTGTCCATTATATTTATCTGCCAATCACACTATAGGTTTCCCAAACCATGAGCACAACATTTTTCTACATGTGTGCCAGTATTCAAAGCTTCCTCTATGTGTACCCCACCACCTTGTGGGTGTAGAGCGCAGTACCCAATTCAAGGCCTAGAAACGTTGCTTTTCCGGCACCTCCCTTTCAAATTTATCTAGGAAAGTATCTACCTCACTTAAACCATCATAAGTAGGCAGATCCCTCACTTCTGTTGATATGAAATGCAATGATCTTGTCATCATATTACATTTTAGCGTGGTTACTTCATATAACTGGTTCTACCATCGCTCTATCTCCTCATCAGAATCCAACGTACAGGAGCTTTCACACTCCCATGAGATTTGTCCATCCGCGGTGGGATTTACCGAATCTTGGTTTCGCATTGTTATCTTATAGATGTAGTCCAAAGCATCTTCACTTTCATAGTCGTGCACTGGCTCTGTATAGCACGATCCTTCAGCAGGGTCCAAGGGTATAACTATGCGCAGAGACTTCTTCTCAAAAGTCATCTTTCACTTTTTCATATTAATCACCTGTTCATGTCAGTGGCCCAATCAATTCCTAAGAGCGCGAGGTAGGGATTGTTGTCATCAACAATCTCTATTACTTCAAAGTTTGCTAGCACGCTCACTCCCTTAATATCCATACTCAGTCCCTGCAATTTCCCCATGGGTATTATCTTATGTTGGTTCGCCATTTGTAGCTAAATAGGAGACCACTACAGCGTAGGCCTCCCCATGCGTTCCCATGTCTGCTTCGGCAGAATGTTTGTGTCTGATCCTAAATCCAGAATTACTTGGTCCATCTCATATTCTCCAATCTATGCAGTTAACCTCATTTCTCTCCCTGTCCTTGTCTTATGCTTTCCAATCTTCTGAACTACGCGTGGTTCTCCTGGCACAGTCCCAGCGCATCTATTAATGAGTTCCTGCAATCCCTTTACAGCTTTATTGTCGCGGAGTAACTTCATGCATGTTTCCGGGAACGTCATGAGCATAGATGGGTCCATTTCCGGCTCTAGTCTATCTTTGCTTCCTGAATTGGAGGCATCAACGAAGCTCTTCTTAGCTTCCATGAAGGTTTCCTTAGGGCGCTCCAAATCAAACTCTGCTTCTTTTGTTGGAACCTTGTGAACCCAAGTACTATCTTCGGGTTGTTTGCCTTTATCATCTCCCATTGTGATTCCACTTCGGAGAACAATGTTCACATTTGGATCTTCCTCATGTGACTCAGACCTCATCATCTGTAGGTTCTGAGTCGGGGAGGTGGTATCTCTCCCTTGTCGCGTATCCTAGCTATTAGCGTAGGACAATCTTCTATCTCATGATCAAACAAGGTACAATATAGAAATGATGGATGTGTTGGGTTCATACAATCATGGGCATAATGTCCTGGCCTTCTGCAATTGTAGCATATCAGTTGTCCGCGCCCTCTTCTAGGTCCTCCTCCACCTCGGCCTCGTCCATGCCCCTGAAATCCTATTCACGCTACTCCTGTGTTCTGGTATAGGGGTTGTGTTTCGAATTGAAATCTGTAGGTGGGAGTTCTATCCATCATTAACTCATAGCTTCTACAAGTGCGCTCATCATGTCCCACTGATCTACAAAAGTTACAAAACAATTGTTGCGAATTTTGTGTATACTTTTGTAACAAATGGTAGTTGTCCATAGCGTGTTTCCCTCCTATTTGACAAATCACGTACCATAAATCAGCTGTCATGCTAGGTCCTACTTGTGCTTCCAGTCTTAATGGCATCGATCCTCCTCCCGCAAGGTAATTCGCGAACACTGAGCAGTGGTCCTTATCATGACCCTGACCCTTGCATTTTATATACCACAGTTCTTCGTGCACTTCTAGTTGGGTTGTCCTATCCTGTTTCAAACTCTTCATTTAAAGGCATAAGTTTTTCAACTGCGTGTGGATCTGCTAAACTCCCAAGTTAGGATCCTGCATCAGGGTCTCATGCAGCCTCATCGCAATCTCTAAGGCCTCTGCCTGAGTCGTTAACTTTTGTTGTGATAGAGCACTCCTCAAATGTGGCATTAGCGATGCTACAAACCATTCACGGTGATGTCCATCTGTCAAATTCATATTAGTTTCATGAATTATGCACTTCAGCCTCTGATCCATCTCCCAAGGAGTCCTTCCTGGTAGCATTGTGATCTCTTTGAATCCAATGATCGAATGTGCCTCTGACTTCGGCATGCTAAATTCCTTATTTAGCCAATTTGGATATCCGTGATTCCCACATTTGGAGTGTCATTAAAATGCTTATTATACTAGGTCAGCACGCAGTCCTGTAGGGTGCTAACCAGTGTTGCTTTCTTTATATTGTCATTTGTAACTCCCTGTGCTTCCAATATGGCTCTTATCATGAACCAGAACTAGTCCAGATCCTCATTTCCTACTCCCTTGAACATAGATAACTTTATCATGCTTGCCATATTGACTCGCATTAGTGGCGGAGGTGGTACGGGTGAAGATGGAGGTGAAGGCGGTGAATATGGTGTCTATGTGGGTGGGGGTGGTATACGCAGAATCCTCTGCCTTATCAAATGGATCGCACTTCATGGAGCAACCTTCGTGAGCTCTTTCTCGTCCCCTCATGGAGGTGAAATCAAAGGGCTACTCTCTGGTCCCTTACTTCCTTTGTTTCTGTAGGTTTTTCCACTTCACGTAGCTCCAAACATCAAGGTAATTACATAACCCTCTTTTCACACAATAGCATTTTAATCCAAGTATTTAGAGACTTTACGTACTTACCTCGTGGTCCTTTGAGAAAGCATCACTCTGCCTCGCTATAGCTGGCTGAAGTGTCTACCACGAAATCAGTAATGAATCCTCCTATAATCCAATCGAGCCAGTGATCAACAACGTCTCCGATCTTATCCTTTGATGCTTCCAATCTGCGAACCAACTTTGGGGTCCACATAATAGGATTGTCAAGTTTCCATCTTCCTTGGCTATCTGCTAACTTCGCGATCCACTCGTATAGCTCAGTAGGGAAAGATGCGAATAAGATTTTGTGGATCTCTGTATACAGGTAGTAGTCTAACCACTCTTCTTTTGTCAATGGCATATTCTTGTTCTCCTTGGTTGCGAACTCATGGATTCTTCTATCCAACCAACCTTCAATTTCCTTCTTAGTTGGATTCCAATGATACGACATTAGACATCTCTATGCAGATTCTGGTCCTGGCAACAGAACTATTTGTTGGCTTGAGGGGACCTAACCCAAGTTCAGAGTTAATTAGTCAAACAAATCCTTACATTACTGGCCCTTTGGCAACAGCGCGTGGAGCGTGGACTGAGGTCTCACCCGAAGCAGTATGGGGGGATGTTGGAACCAAGTTTCCACACCCTTGAGATCTCTAAGGGGTTGATTTAGTCCAACTGTGAATACCTTCATTCAGGTTACTTCACGCACTACCTTGACCTATGAGGCCTTCACGATCTATTATAATCGCCTTCGCGCAGTCCTAACTAGGGGTTGAGGTGCTTTCGTGCTACTAAGGTAGCGATCTGCGCTATTTCCCCAAGTTACACCACGGATCTTACTTATCTCCTTATAACTATTAGTTAACTTTGCATAAACAGAAACTTTTATCTTATATTCACTTAATCAACACAATCATATATGTTCACGCATCACATAAACAGCATAAATGTAATTTATACCCAATACATTCAATGCAAAAAACAATAAATAAATACACAGGAATGGTATAAAACTTATCTTTATTAATGTTTCAATCGGTTACAGACTCAACCTGCCCTGCACACTCAGCTGCAGGGGTCTGCACACTCAGCTGCGGACTACTAGGCCTCTGCGCACTCAGCTGTAAAGCATTCTCCTACTCTACGACCCAAGGACTTGACTCTACACTTAGATCTTCCGCTATCCTTCTATTCCATCATCATTCTCTTTTCTAACTTATTTACTACTTAGAGCCTCGCTCTATTTATACAATCCCATGGTCCGCGGACCATGGGTAGATCTCTAAAGCTGACATTACATTTACAAAAATGAGGGCGGACAACCCTATGACTCATTTACAATTTCGCGCTCCGCACCCACAAAACGTGGAGTCTTTACATCGGATTTAGTCAAAATCTAGGCTTTAAGCCCCAAAACTTCCCTTGGGGGATCTCACGCCCAACAAAAACTTCTGATCTCTACCCTCAAACTCCTCAATGTATCTGTTATACAAGGAGAATGTTATCCTCCTTCCTTATTGATATGTAGAGAGATTCATGGGAACTTAATCTACCATCTTTTCTTTCCATCTTTGTTAGATAAACCAAATAGATACTAAAATCAAAACCATACCTCATTGATGTTCAGGGGAGACTTAGGTCATCTACAAGATCATTCCACATTAGCATGATATATGTATAATTATAATTATATCAATATAACAACATCATGCATGACCATACAATATGTACACCATAAGCCCATGTGTGACAACCATAACCATGAAAACAACAAACTTTACCGAAAGAGAGTGTAACCTGGCTCTGACACCACCCTGTAATCACCTCCTCCCACATTTACCCGCTTCCTCCAGCTTGCCCAGGGTAAACATGAATTGAGGGTCACTATGATAAGACTCAACCTCCTATATTACCTTAAGTAAATGGAGTCGACAACTTAAGACCTTACTGACTTCCCTCAGGTGTTACAGAACCTCCAGGAGAAACCCAACCCCTCCAGGCGTCCATCCTGTTACACAGTAATCTGTCACTGTCCTCATCTCAGTCCCTCTGTTGTGTCATGTATCAAATAAACATGTCCATATCTTCCCACTCATGCAAGAAGATTAAGCAAGTGCTCTCTAATGCTGAAGATTGACCCTGTTTGCCTAAGTTTCTGCATCGTCACTAGTAAACCTTTAACATCTACGATGATTCCCTGTCATGAACTGTATCATTGTGATGTCATCGCAGGTGTACACCAGTTTCCTGCGACGGTCGAATTTTATAGCTTGGCGCGAAGCTCCCAGCTATTTACAGTGACGATTCATATGAACGCATTGCCTCCTTGTGATGTCATCACTGATCCTTAGTTCATGACTTACAACGACCCAGATTTGGCGAATTCGTTCAAACATTCGGCCTTCTGGGTGTTTCTAGAGCTAGTTGTTGGGTCAGTTTGGATCACTTTTATTCCTCTGGGATGGTGGTTCCGCCTCTGATGAAACCTCCCTTAAGGATAAGCTCCCTCTCCCTCATTTCATGGAGACTCCTTCTCCTATAAAATCACTCACCATTGCTATGATCTGCTAGTTCTTTAGTTCTGCAGTGCTGGCTAGTTCTTTTGAGTTTGCTTTGAAACTAAGTAGATAGCTTTGGTGTGAGTGTGACAAGTGTGGGATTGCTAATAGTTTGGTAAGAGGTTGTGGAGTGCCTTAACCTTGTATTAGAGCTTGTGAGTGAGAGAGAGATATTGTCTATTTGGGAGACCCATTCTTGAGAGTGAATGCTTGAAGAAACATACTGGCTGGACCCTCTGAGAAGGCTTGCGATGTCAAGACTTGGTTGTAAGCTTTGCTCTTGATTCATTTTAATACAATCAATGATGATTTCCTATATCTTGTGCACAATTTACTTGATAGCTTATGATTTCTTGACTTTATAAGTAAATAGATCATTGTTGTTCTTGGTCACGTGCTCTATTGGTTTCCTGTGGTGTTTCAGGTTGATTGCTCACTTAGGAGAAAGAAATGGAAGCTGGAGCAGTGCAACAGAAACTTCATCAACCACTGATTTGAGGTAGGCCTCCAACAATGACTATTTAAGGGAATTGATTATTGTTTTGTCTTTGCTGTGACTAGACCCACTCTAGGGCTAGAGGGGTTGCCTCTACCCGCAGAGGGAACACTGTTGTGGGGAAAAGTATCCGACTCGGAATGACCCTATCCCTACTCTAAGGGTGATAGTTCCTTAGCAACAACTGAAAGTAAAGCTTTGATATTTTTCCTTTATGAAAGTACAGAGAAGGAAGAAAAGATTGACCAACCGATGTCTTTCGCTTTTGTCGATCCTGTCTTCTCTCTTTGCCTCTTGTTCCCAGCTCCTTGCTCCCTTTGCCGGCCCAGCTACACAAAGATCCTGCAAAAACAAGAGAGGGAAACTACAAGAAACATGTACTCATAACTGATGCATGGATTAGAATGAATCAAATATACAGATAAAAACAATACATCATTGCAATACAAGTATATAGGAGAACATCAAAGCTTTATTGATAGAAGAAAAAGGTTCTGAGAAGGTTACAACCATAAATGGCTCCAATCCAGCAGCACCTCCCCAGCAGCAAGAAATCTCCTCTTCCCCTCTATAAGAGCAATCACCCAATAGCTCTAACTGTAAACCAACAGCACTTCCTTGCTTTGCACAAAATTCCAGCCTCCCTAGACCTCATAGAAGAGCTCTAAATATAGGAGATTTGGAGAAAGGATGAGTCAGCTTGAGACTGACCTAAAGCTGCCTTGTGTCCTCTCCCTCTTCAGTTAAACTTCAGTTCTTGAGTCCACTTGGAGATCCTTGCTTCCACATGGAGATCAAGTACCTCTTACTCATCATAGGGCGAATTCCTTGAACCAAGTGTCAGTTTGGAAGCTTCCTGGGCAGTTGACACCTTGCAGAATGACTGTGCCACTTGGCCAATCTCGCCCAGCGCAGGTAGCCTTCATTGGTTTTGACTTTCAGCGCAGGTACAAGGAGGAGCAGTTGACATTCAGCGCAGATGCTCAGTGGAGCAGCTGACATGATCCAAAAATAGCCTGTTTTTGAGTGTTTTCAGGTGGAGAACTGATAGGAAGTGCTGTGGTTTGCTGACCTTGTTCCTCTAGGGGTAAGAACAACATGTTTAGGGACTGAGGATCCCTGTAATTATTGACATTTCATGCTCCATGCTGCGAGGCACAAAAATGTCTATAACAAACACTTTCCTTTATCACAAGTTGGCAACTCCGCTGAGGAGTCCTTTGTATGTTTTCTTCTTGTCCACCCTTGATCTGTTTTTTGTTTTAGTGTCTCTTGAATTTTTGGGTTAAACCATCGGTTTTTTGGGTTACCTGGTGTTAGCACCTAAATCTGCCTTAGGCTGAAGGAAGGAAAAAATTAGGGTAACCACAAACCACGCTCAGTCTGGTAGCTAGCCCTACCAGAGCAGGAGAGGGCTCTCTCCGAGTCACGCTCAGTGGATGGATAAGAAAAATGGTCTGAGATGACTTACAATGCAATATTTACCTTAGGCTAGTAAGTGAAAAGGAATTTTGAAAACAATTTTGATGAATGATCGAGCTTCTGGGATGTATATGGACTGGCGCTAAGCAAAGAATAGAGAATCGAATATGAAGGCATGAATTATTCCGTGAGACAAGGTAGGCGGAAAGCGCAGCAATTTCACCTTAAGGTAACGCGGAATGGAAAGATTGCTGAAGAGAGTGAAAAGGGCATAGTCGCATGAATCCTTTTCAACAGAAGAGTAACACTGCACATGAAATTTTCCCACAGGCAGAGCAATATAAATTGAATTCTACCTAATCTCACTTAGAAATTTCACTGAAATTAAACATGAAATGAATTACGAAACATAACAAGATACATATGGAACATAAGAACACATTTGCTACACTCACAACCACAAGAATCTCATGAAACAGTGCCGCTGCCTTTCATTAACTCTCTATCAAAAATACACAGTGCAGAAACAGAGTTTCTTTCCCACAGTCTCCCAAAAGTTACAAGCCAGCGAACCCTTTGCAAATAACTTGCATACAATATATAGAATGGTGAGGAAGAGATAGAACGCCCAGGGGTTGGTAAGTTACTCAAATCATTACGAAAAGGAGATGGAGAGCCAACCATCAGCTACAGGTGCAGCGCTCTCAAGCATGACATTTGGCTGGGGTGACCCTTTGCATTCTTTTGCCACTTGGATAGATGCCCATCTAGAGAGAAAACTCTTTAAATTCTGCCTTTGGTGCCAAAAAACCAAAGTGTAGATGACCGGGCCCACTTGGAGAGGTCGCGACCCGAAATTTCGCGAAGCGGGAGAAAATTGGCAGTTTCCAAATTCTCTGTGCGTCGCGCCACTTTGGAGCCTGTTTTGGGGCACTTGTAGGTGTCCAAAATGTGCCCAAGTGGGCTTGTTGGAAAGCCTATCCTGTCTACTTTCTAGCCCCACTAAAATTTTTCAATTTGGTGCTCATTTTCCCCTCCAAATATTCATTCTCCCGAGACTGCTTTATGTGTGTCAAAAAAGTGGCAGAGAGGCCATTTTTGGGTGTTTTTTGACCTTTAGGAGACCCAGATCTTGTCAAAATTTCTTGCTCGGACACCAATAGTAGTATTTTTCTATGCTGAATCCAAATATGCAAGTCGTTCCTCGATTAGAGTCCTAGATTTTTAGCGTTGCGCCAGTGGCGCGGCGCACAGGGAGGAATTTCCTGTTTTGTGTCCAAAAATTTGCCTGTGACCAAAATTTGCCCAAATTTTTTGAAATTTGGGCTGGAGGTTCCCTATGAAGTGCTATGCTGTGTCAAGGAAGCCTCAGCAAAGATTCGAAGCCGATCTTGCTCCTTTGCCTCCTTTGCCTCCTTTGCCTCTTTTGTCGCTTTGCTCAATTTTGCCTTTAGGCTCCTGATTCTTGCTTTGGAGCTCATGTTTCGGGCCTAGTAGTGATGATTCATGTGCCTCAGCATGTCTTTCTCCCTATTAGCTTTATCCAACCACTACTCCAAGTGAACGTTCACTTTTTCTAGCACATACTCCCGTTCCTCGTCTCTTTGCTCCATAGGTTTGCCTTGTGCTGCCAGGATGTGTCGCCGGTTTTCCTTGATCATTTGCAACTCTATCTCAGCTAGCCGATCCTCAAGTTGCTTGTTCCTCTGCTCCAGATACTACACGTTCCACTTGGCCCTCTCCAAGTCTAGGGATAGGTTCTCAATCACTGATTGCTGCTCCTGAATGATCTCTCCCAGCTCAGCATTCGTAGGTTCTACATCTGTCTCATCATCCTGGAGGAGAACGAACTCGGTCTCTTGCTCACCTGATGGCCCTTCCTCCTACACTGGCTCCTTGCCCTTACCCTACTCCTGTGGTGCTGATGTCGGAAGTGAGGCCCCTTCCACCCCAGGTGGAGATAACACTCGCTTTGCTGCTGCAAACAATGGTCTACTGCCCTTCTGGTATGTGATGTATACTGGCATGGTGGCAGTCTCATGGCGCTCAAACTGATGTGAAGGACCCCCCACCTCATGCTCTGCCTCTGATACCACCGGTGGAGCGCTGAAGAAATCATGGGAGATGAAGTCCTCCCAAGCAATACCCTGCAATCCCAACTGATGGTCCACCAAAATCCGAATGAGAGCAAAATGATAGACATTGTTTAGTTGCTGTCAAGGGGTCTTGTGCTGCATGAAGTTTTTCATCTTCTCAATGTTGTTGCAAATGAAGAATGGAAGGCTCATCATCTGCACCCTGGTGAAGTGCATGAGCAACCTGATATGATATGCATAAAGGCGAGAAAACCTCCCCTCGCAACTGAAATACTTCATGATCAATCTCATGAGTGGGGCATACTCATCCCTCAAAAACCTGAATGGAAAAACTCTGGTGAGCTGGCTCAAACAGCTGTTCTTGATGTAGGGCTCATAGTGATGCCTCTCCACCTTCTTTTTCTTATGCCATTGTTCCCCAATGTTCAGTATTCCTATTGCCACTGATATGGTTTCCGGTGTCAATGTGAAAGTGACCCCAGCCAGGACAGATTGACCTCCCTATAGATGAAGTGAAAAAAAGCGGGCCAACTCATGATGGACTTTGACATTCGCCACCCTTTGACAAAATTCATAACATGCCAAGTGCTGGAAACAAGACATAGCAAGTGGGCATGCCTGCAGCTCAGTGAAGGTGTTTGGCTCATCTCTAAGATGTTTGTCGCTCTGGTGATGTCTCCTATGGGCCCTCTCTCCTGAAGATGTGTCGCTGTGGGTCCCCTCCTCATACTCTGATGAATTTTCTGATGCCATTATTGTTGTTTGTACCCTGAGTTTTATGCTGCCCTATGAATCCAATGAAACTGATAGATGCTTTGAAAATCTGTTGCCAAGGGGACAATAAAACAGGGAGTGTTAGGAGGGGGATGATGAAAAGGGGAATAGGGGTTTAAAAGGAGAAATTTATCAGGGATTTGGGAGTGTTTTGGGTATGGTGTTGATGGGGTAGGGCTTGGATAATTTGAGCCATAGGAATAAAGGGAACAAATGGATATGATTACAGTGGAGCTAAGGTGATTATTAGAGGGAAACTATTACAGGGGAATTAGCTGATAGAGGTAGGGCAGGAGCATATTTTAGCAATAATGTCACTCTAGCAAAAACCCTAGCTTCTTGACCTTCTTTGTGTCATATTTGCTTTACTTTTTAAAAAAAATTTACATTTGATTCATGGTCATCAAAATCATATTCCTCTTCAAGTTTTAAATGCCAATGGTGAAGGTAGTTGGGCTACCTCTCCAACCTTGAGGATTATTCACAAAAATTTTGGGCAATTTAGTGCATTTTTGAGCTTATAAGTCTATGCACCATGCACTCTTCCCAGTACGCCTTGCGCCGGGTATGCGCCGCGCCAGTGGCGATTTTGCACTGTGGCCGGGCTCCCAGTGCACCGCACGCCCTGAGTGCGCGCGCGCCACCTCGTGTGTGTGCCGCGCACTGTAAAAGTCACCCAGCTTCCTTGAAAAACAGGGGAGAGGGTTTTAGGGTGGTTTTAGGGTGGTTTCTTTAGGAAACATGGCGGAATAGAGGTGGGAACGATGAGGAGTGAGGAGACCAGGGGAGGGGAGCTGAACCTTGGTGCTTATCATCATATTTTGCAACCCCATTTCTCGTTTTTCTTGATGATTTTTTCATGGTCGATCTTGTGCTTTTGGGGTACCATTTAAATTTCTTCTGCACAGCAAATCATTGACAAATTTGAGAGAGGAGAGGTGTCAACAGGGCCTACCTATTGATTTGCTAGCCTTCACCAAGATTTGGAATGATTAGCACTATTTTTATGCCCCTAGACGTGTGCGTCGCGCGCCAAGCCCAGTGCGCCGCGCGCTGGGTGTGCGTCGCGCCCTTGCAAAAGCTGAATGGCAGGCAGGCTGCCTGTGCGCCGCGCCCTCTGTGTGCACCGCGCTCCCTGGTGTATGCGCCGCGCTCCTTGAAACCGGCTCTCACTCACTCAACTTCCTCACACTTTGCTCTCTTACCTTAGCAATGTCTCTCCCAAGCTTGCAAGAGCACAAATGGCTTTGCTTTGGCCCACAACAAGTATATATAGGCTTGGGAGAGATGGGTTTGATTTTTTCTTCTTTGAAAACCCACTTTCTAATGTTTGTGTTTTGCACTTTTTTCATTGACTTTAAAACACCCTGATTTTCATTTTTCTTTGAAATTTTGGCTCTCATGATGAAATTTTCGGCATTTCTTTGCGGGGACTATGTGACTGGGCATTTGGCCATGGAAACCATGACTGCATCTGAAAAATTCAACTGGAGATTTTTTGGAAAATTTTGTCATAGTTGACCTTGTTTTACTTTTATTCAAAACAGAGTTTTAAAGAAGAGTCGATGTCTCTTCAGGCGATGATGAAGCTTTCTGAACCATAGCTGTATAAGGTCTCCCTCTGGCCTGCATGGCTTGTTCTGGACATGTTTTTCAAAGACCACATTGATGATTTCCTAAACCCAAATATAAAAGATGACTTTGTCCTGTAATATGACCAGACCTTGACTATCATGAATTTCAGTGATTATGGACCAAGACCTGAACCAGCAGGGGCCAGACATGAGGGAAAATGACTAGCATGACTTTCTCCGTCAGATCATGGCATGTCCCTAGCGAAATGCAGCTGAGTCAATGGAGCAGGACACCTAAAATTGAAATGCACAAAGAGTTTTGATCTCTGACAGAGGGCTGACCAGACCGACTCTAACATTGGCTCCAATGGGGTGGTAGCTCCTTGGAGTGCCAAGAACAGCAGATCTCTGAGGAGCTAGACAGTGCCTTTTTTCCATTGCTATGGAGTCATCATTTGATAAACAGC